>ML780261.1:878848-894138 GCA_009831015.1 Picea engelmannii | reverse complement strand
GTTTTAGTCTTCATAAATTTTTGGGGTAAAATGAAGAGAGTAATAATTTAATTAAAAATCCGTGGTTTTAAATTGTAAAGAAGAAACAAATTATTTAACTTGTGGAAGTATAAAAAGATTTTAAATTAATAATAAAGGGAAAAAAATAAATAGCGCAACTACCATTTTGGCTCTAATAAAAAGGGGAAAGAAGGGGATAATACAAATTAGGAAACTAAGGACTGAAAGAAACATAATAAAGGAAAGTTGGGAACTTATGGTAAAGAGCAAGGTCAACATAGTAAGGAATCTGCAATTAAGAACCTTTTAATTTGAGCTAATTTAGTAACTTCACTTTTAGGGAAATTATTTAAAACATGTAAGGGGATTTAGGAACACCTAGGAGGAAATTTAGGAGCAACTCTAGGTGGGTGAGGGAAATGAGTAAATTAATAATTTAAAGAAAATAATTACTTGAGGAAAGAGGGGGATGGACGACACTTGTGCGAAGGAGAATATTTAGTTTATTTTTATTAAAACTTAATTAAAATGTGATTTAGGGAAAGTTGGAGGTTGGAAAAACTCTATAAAAGAAAGGGAAGATGAGGAAGAAAGGGGATCAACTGTTAGCGTAACGTTACGCTACCGGATTTGTGACTTGACTGATTACTTGTGGAGAGTTGAGATTTTCCAGCTCGGATAGGAGTGGTAGCTCGGCCTTGCGAGGCGAGATGGGAAGCTAGACGTACCATCTGAATAGTGTGTGGCCCCTTTGCGGCTCGGGGGGCTAAGGGGGAAGCAGAGTACCCCTAGCGATTGGCTGGGAGGTACCGGTGTAGTCTCGACGGTTGGAGAGCAGGAGTGGCAAGGAGCGCGCAGACGACGTTCGAGGTGGGCGATAAGGCAACGGTATGATTTGTATTTTAGTAGATTAGAATGCTTTATGACTTACCCTGGTTGATAAAATTACTTACCTCCGTTATTGGCGTGATGATGAAATTTTTTACGGCTGTTACTCACCTCCGTTAATAAAGTTATTTACCGCTGTTGTTTATTACAAAGAATTTGAATTTGTTCTTGATGGGGAAATGATGATCTGTATATTAAAGGATCAATCCTATTTTATTCACTAGCATTCTGAAATTTAATCCAGATATTAAGATCTGTCTGTGTTTTGTAATTTTAAATGACCAATCCTATTTATTCACTGGCATTCTGAATTTAATCCAGATATTAAGATCTGTCTGTGTTTTGAAATTTTAAATGACCAATCGTATTTTATATTCTGGCGTTCTGAAATTAATCCTAATTGATTTTTAATTCAAGGCGAATTTATATTTTTATGGCCAAGGCGATTTACCCTCTGGTATTTGGCATTTTCACCCAATCGGGCATACAACAGTGACTTACCGATTTGTGTCGGTCTAGTTGTCTTGTGGATCTAATGGTTCTAAACCTGATTCTCGTTTTCCCTTCAACTCCTGGTAAAAACATCAACCACTTAAACCAGGCTTGTTATCATTATGTATTGACCCCGCAACAACCATCTCTTGCCCTTTTTACGAATGGTTGACCCATGCATTTCAAACTCTCCAATCTCTGCATTTTTGGTTACCTGTCTCGATGTTTTGCGTTATAATTCCTGGCGATTGATGGAGGATACCCCGCGGATTGGCGCACTTGAACTCAACAATTGTTCTATGCGCTGTTGTTTATCTCAGTGATTCCACTACTTTAAAAAATAAAAAATTTGCATTTGGGGTTTACTTTGATGTCATAAAAATTATTTCAATTTAGATATCTATTTCATAGAAAAAGCTTCAAGAAATGAATACCTCTGAAATCTGGAAAAATAGATCTAGTGCAAAAATGTTTTCCATGGATGTTTGTTCGTACCCAAGGCAATTCCACTGTTTGTTACACTTCAGAAACTTGTGCCACAAGCCATTTGCTTGATCTGGTTTTCATGATTACTACTCAGTGTGGTTTTACGGGGTGACGGACCTGTCAATTTCTTGACAAATCTCTCTGACTGCAAGCTTTTAGTATGAACCACAGTTATTGATATTCATGTCTTTAACAGTTTGAAAATGAGATTCCTGCATCCATGCTGATTGTAGCAATAGTTGGCATTACAATATTGTTTTAAATGCAGTATTTTTCAATGAGTGTAGCAGCATTTTGTAAGTGTCACTGTACCCTTAAATCTTGTAAACTGATCCGTGAAATCAACAATTTCTGATAACCCATGAAATTTTGAAATTTAGTCTCGTAATTTGCGATCAACGTTTGCAATTTCTGCAACAACTGATAAATTTGTATTCACCAAATCCCATGTCTGCACAAACAGAATAATGGGCTAAGTGTGCCCTAAATGTTGCACATCCAGTGTTTTTATATTGCACAAAACCACGTTCCTAGTATGACATATTTCAGCACTAGAAAAATATATATTTTTTCATTTTTTTAATGTAAGGTTAATCTTCTTTCATATTTTAATGTCAGGTTAGATTTTAATTCTTCCATGGTGGGCACCAAAATATTTCCTAGACATGTTGATGCCTTCCTTTCTTACTGTTGGGCAACTCCGTATGGTCTGAAAAATGTTTGCTATTGGTATGCAATGTGTGTCCTGAAAATCTGTTCCGTGTACAACAGATATGGTCTGAAAAATGTCTACTATTGGTATGCAATGTGTGTCTTGACTCCTGAAATTCTGTTCTGTGTACCAATAGGTGGCACACCACACCCTATGTCCATTTAAAATTTCTGCACTTATGTTTAATACTGTTGTCTACTTCTGTAAAGATGTCGATTTGGTTGGACAATTTCTTGATTCTTGTGAATGAAATCTGCCCTTGAGTCTGTTGAGGTCTCATGTTGTTGTTGAGGCTGCTGCCTAGATGTCAGGTTGGTCTGTCTACAGTGGCGTTGTCAGTCACAATTCGTAATTTGCTGTCAATTCTTTCTTCTGTATGATATTGTGGGCTCTTTGAATGCAGTTAGCTCTTCAAATGGAGGCTTTAATTTGTTTTGACAGTATGCCTTTCCTTTTATTACTTTTTAAAATAAACCTTTAAAACTTTATAAAATATATTCTACCCCTCTAAAATAAAATAAGCAATTTAAATTCAACTGGCTTTTCCTAGAATTGACTCACAAAACTCCCCTCTTGTCAACTGTTGGGACTTACTCCTTTATTGGTCTTTAAGATCACAGTCACCGGTCTGATATTGATCTGATGCCATGTAAGAATTAAGAAATGGAGGTGGTGGAAAGAAAATAAAGAATTGAATTCATTTTTAATATTGCAGCAGCAACACATTCTTGCATCATGTCTCATTATAAAATAACATCCCTAAGTGGTTAAGGTGATTTAACCACCTAACCCTGGCCACAATATTTAAATGTTACATTGGTCACCTGTCATTAGTAAATTGACCCTTATACAAACTTTTAAAACTAAATATTATTATAGTGTCGATACTCCAACATTTCCATAGATATTATTAGTTGATTTATATGGTTGATTCTATGTATCTGTTTCTAGTTGATTCCTGACAGAGATTACTAGTTTCTGCCTGAGCAGTCGGCCAGGAGCCTATCTGACATTCTCTCTCTCCGGAGTAGAGAACTAAGATTAAATGCCCTACTTTCCTATGCAAAAATAGTAAAATATACTACTATGGATTTTTCCATCTATGTTCGTACTGTACATAACACAGTATGTCGTTTAATGCTTGCAGTTACTTGTTGTGCGCCTTATGTTTTCTCGTTGTGATCATTGTGGTTGCGTCTTATTAGTCGTTGGGTTGCAACGTAGAGTCAAGTGTGTCAGTTTCATTTTTACACATGCGCACACACCTTAAACAAAAAACAAAAATTTGCACCTGTTATCAGAGTTGTTGTCGTAACGAGGAGGCTGTTACATATGGTATCAAAGCCGGTTCGACCCACGACTTGGGATTCGCTATGGCTTTCGTAGACATGATTAGATTATGATTATACTGTTGTTGATCGAGTTGATTGTGTGCATGCAGGTAATCATGGTTAGAGGACGCTGCGGAGGTAAACAACGGGGTGCTAGGGGAGGAGGCGTGACACCTCCAGTAGCATCCACGCCTGAGGGGTCTAACCCCCAGGGAGACGAGAAGGTTCTCGAACAGGAGAAGTTAACAGTTGGCGATGTTGTTGGGATGATGAGATCTTTTCAGTGCATGTCCGAGGCACTGATCAGCCGATTGGACAGAGACGAGGCCAGGGCTCTGGCACCCGCTGAGGTTCCGCCGCATGCACCGACCATTACCGGTAGCATTCACCATGAACTCGAGAAGGTTGAATTTCTCGAGTTCTTTGGTGCCCTGGATGGCGCTGCCACCGAGGCCTGGTTGGAGAATATGGCAATGTGCTTTTCACTTCGTGATTATACCTCCAACATGAAGGTTCGCATGGCAGTATTTTAACTAAAGGGGAGCGCTCTTCTATGGTGGAAGACGCTCCTGCCACAACTGAACATAGCCATTGAAGATGTGTCATGGGAACTGTTCGAGGAACGGTTCCAAGAGAGGCACCTTTCAGAGGAATTCATTGAGCGTCAGCTCAATGAGTTCAACGCATTACGACAGGGAGGTCGTACGGTGCCCGAGTACGAGGCACGTTTTATGGAGCTGCTCCGGTATGCTCCGCACCTTAACACTGAGAAGCTCAAGGTCAACAGGTTCATGTTTGGCCTTAACGACAGCCTGCATGCAAAGGTTAGGATCTTGATGCCTCAAACCTTGCACGACGCTGTACAAAAGGCCCTCATAGCAGAGGAGGATCTTATCAGTGGGGGTCAGACCAGGACTCCAGCGAGACCCGCAGGGCAGGGTTCATCTGGTACACCACAGCATCAGACACCAGCGAGACATATGCCACGATATCGTGGCTTCCAGAGAGGATCCACTTTCACTACACCCCGACGACCATCGCCTCAGCAGTGGGAACCTTATCAGGGACCACACCATCAGCAGCAGCGTCGCCCACAGCAGCAGCAGTTTAGGCCTGTTCAGTAGAACAGACTTGGGTTCCAGGCCGATGGGCCATCATCTTCTACTTCGGGTAGCAGGACTACTGGGCCGAAGAAGGGGTGTTGGATGTGTGGGAAGCCACACTACCAGCGCGACTGTCCTGTGGAGAGGACCAGAGTGTCCGGATCAGCTGGACCCACTACCATGGGAGATATGGGCAAGGCCCATCGGATTCATGCGGCGGTGAATAACTGCCAGGCAGAGCACCAGTCGATTGTGCTCGAGACGACAGGTACTGTCGCTGACTAGACCCTTAGTATTTTGATAGACCCAGGTGCTACTGAGAGTTTCATTTCTGGTGTAGCGCTAAAAAGGATTAAGGTAAAGGCAGTCGAATAGGATGAGTTTAGCTTCGTAGAGATGGCTTCAAGAGCCAAACAGAAGGTTGGAGGAAAGGTTACGGGCTGTGCCCTTAACCTGGGAGAGTTTGTCACAAGGGTCAACTTGTACGTCACGATCTTAGGATCTTATGACGTCATGATTGGTATGGTTTGGTTGGAATCGTATGAGGTGATACTCAACTATAAAATGAAACGGTTGAGCTTGGTCGATGATGAAGGACAGAGACGTGTGATTGTAGGATGGAACCAGGGAGTATCCCTGAGGTTCGTCTCTTCCTTACAGTTACAAAAGAGTATGCACAAGGGGTGCAAGCTTTATGCGATCCTCGCAGTAAATGAAAAGGGAGTAGCGGAAGGTCTAGAACACCTTCTGGTGGTGAAGGAGTTTGTGGACGTATTTGGAGAGAAGTTGCCTAGGATGCCGCTGGAAAGGGAACTAGAGTTTACCATAGACCTGAAACCGGGGACTGAACCGATAGCAAGAACGCCTTATCGGATGTCGACCCCGGAGTTGCAAGAGCTGAAAATGCAACTGAAGGAGTTTTTGGACCTGGGACTGATATGCCCTAGTGTGTCACTGTGGGGTGCACCAGTTATTTTCATACGAAAGAAGGATGGATCATGGAGGCTTTGCATTGACTACCGTCAACTGAACAAGGCTATGATCAAGAATCAGTATCCCTTACCAAGAATTGATGATCTGTTCGATCAAAAGAAGGGTGCGAAAGTGTTCTCCAAGATCGATTTGCGATCAGGGTATCACCAGTTATGGATCAAGGAGGATGACGTCCCTAAGACTGCCTTTAAGACGAGATTTGGACATTACGAGTTTATTGTTTTACCATTTGGACTGACAAACGCCCTAGGGGTATTCGTGAGTTTGATGAACGGGGTGTTCCGCGAGTACTTGGACAAGTTCATCCAAGTATTCATTGACGATATCTTGATCTACTCTTGGATGATGGAGGAGCATGATGGGCACTTGAACTTGGTACTACAGTGTCTACAAGAGCACAAATTATATGGGAAGTTGTCCAAATGCTCTTTTTATCAATCGAGGATTCACTACTTAGGGCATGTCATCTCCGACAAAGGGATCGCTGTGGATCCAGCCAAGGTTGAGGCTATTATGGAATGGCCTTCACCGATGAATGTCACAGAAGTGCATAGTTTTATGGGTTTAGCATGATACTATCGACGGTTTGTTGAGGGATTTTCAAAGGTAGCAAATCCGATCATGGAATTGTAGAAGAAAAACAAGAAGTTTGTTTGGATCGAGAAATACGCGGAAGCATTTTGAAGGCTTAAAGAGTTGTTGACCACAACGCCGATACTAAAGGTCCCTGACATGGACGTCGACTTCTTGGTATGCACTGACGCATCCAAGGAAGGTTTAGGCGGAGTCTTGATGCAAGACAGACGAGTGATTGCTTACATTTCGAGGAAATTGAGAAGGCATGAGGAGAACTACGCGACGCATGATTTGGAGTTATTAGCCATCGTATATGCCTTGAAGGTTTGGAGACACTACCTTGTGGGATGAAAATTTGAACTAAGGACTGATCATTGTGGATTGAAACACATTTTTATGCAAAGCGACCTGAACGCACGACAACGACGTTGGTCGGAATTGCTTAGCGAGTATGACTTTGAGATTACTTACATAAAGGGAATGGTGAACCGAGTGGCGGATGCTTTGAGTCGGAGGCCACGCATCTTTTCGGTGTTGCCTCTTCAGATGAATCTACGTGAGAAGATTCTCACTTTACAGCGTGATGATGACTGGTACAAAGAGGTCGAGGGTTTTTTCAGACAAAACACAATGATGGTACCACGATATGAGGGATTTTCTTTTGATAGCGATGGGTTATTGAGGTTTAGAGGTCGGATTTATGGCTCACCCAGGAGTTACGAAGATGAGGGCAGACCTTAAACCCTTATTCTTCTGGAAGGGAATGAAGGCCGACATAGTCAACTTTGTGGCTAGATGTCTAGAGTGTCAACAGGTAAAGGCTGAACATAGACACCCGGCAGGATTACTTCAACCACATGCCATTCCGGAATCGAAATGGGAAGTTATTTCGATGGATTTTATTGTTGGATTGCCACTGATGGCAAGGAGACACGACTCGATTTTTGTAGTAGTAGACACTATGACGAAGAGTGATCACTTTATTCCTGTGCGTATGACATATTAGGCACCTGACATAGTGAGAGTTTTCATCAATGAGATTGTGAGGCTACATGGCGTGCCTAAGAAGATTATATCCGATTGAGGATTGGTGTTTACTGGACGATTTTGGACGAGTTTCCAAGAGGCCTTGGGAACCCTACTTAATTTTAGTATTGCGTATCACCCAGAGACTGACGGACAGACCGAACGAATGAACCAAACCTTGGAAGACATGTTGCGCATGTACGTGATGGACCAACAAAAGAATAGGGAGGAATTCTTGCCTCTAGTAGAGTTCACTTACAACAATAGTTACTAGAGCACCATTAAGATGGTGCCTTTTGAGTTTCTTTATGGGCGACCGTGTCGGATTCCCTTGAGTTGGGATCGGCTTAAGGATAGGGTCCTGGTGGAACAAAAGCGATCCAAGAAATGGAAGAGCAAATGCAAACCATAAGACAAAGGATTAAAGAAGTGCAGGATCGACAGAAGAGTTATGCCAATGCGCACCGAGTCGACCGTAGTTACGAGGTCGGCGATCGAGTATTCTTGCGGGTTAAACTGCATAAGAGTTCGATCAAGTTTGGAAAGGGAGATAAACTCTCTCCTAGGTTCATGGGACCCTTCAAGATTGTGGAGAGAAAGGGGCCTGTGGCCTATCGACTAGCCTTGCCTGATTCTTTGAGGCATATGCACGATTCTTTTCATGTATCTATTTTGAGGCATTATATTAGTGATCCTACACATGTGATTGACATGAGTTCCTTGCAGGTATCAGACAAGGGAGCACTCACGGCTAATCCGGTCCGCATCTTAGATCATCGCGTTCGACAGTTACGACGTCGAACGGTAGATCAGGTCAAGGTCCAGTGGGATAGTTATAGTCCGCACTCGGTGACCTGGGAGGATGCATATGATATGCGCCAATAGTTCCCATTTTTGTTTGATAGATAGACTTATGATACTATGGTACTTTTGTTTTGGCATTTATACTGAGAAACTTTGGGACGAAGTTTAGACCAAGAGGGGGTGTATGTAACATCCCGCTCTGGCACACTGAGAAAACTTATTCTTTGAGGACACTTGCTCGCAAGTGATCTGGACTTTTATGATGTTAAAACATTTATCCTTGATTATGATGCGTTCTGATAGATGACATGATGTTTTACTGCTTTGACGTAGACAGGTGCTATTGACTCAGTTTTATTGAGTGTGCAGGGTTTTGGACCTTGAGGATGCAGAGGCATCGGTGGAACCCCTTGGACTCCGGATTGAATCAGGGAGTGTGCTATTTGGGTTGATTTATTTACTGTGATATTTCATTGATTTGATGATATGATGTTGACATGTTCTGACATGATTGTTGATGATGCAGGCTGACGATAGCTTGCCGACTAGACTCACATATGGAGTAAAGGGGCCACACATAATTTCCAGAGAGGTTGAGGGAGAGGTGTGGACAGCAGCCCTGCCACAACCTACTAGCACTCCCGCCATGGCTCGAACTATAGGTTAACGATTACCTAGTTCGAGCGGATCCACGATGCCGTGAGGGCAGACTGCGACAGGTGCTCACGATGATTCTAAGGGGCACGCAATAAGGCGGGGGCCTTATTCCTTAGATCCCTTAGTCTCCCACAAGTTCACCTAACAGAGTGTTGACTCCAGGGGTTATAGATGTCTACCAATCAGTCAAGTTGGTGAGTGGCACCCTTGGAGCACGTGGTGCATCCTGAAGGGCACGTCACGTGAAAGAAACACAAGTTGGCGAGTGGCACCCTTGGAGCACATGGTGCATCCTGAAGGGCACGTCACGCAAAAGAAACATAAGTTGGTGAGTGGCACCCTTGGAGCACGTGGTGCTTCCTGAAGGGCACGTCGCGTTGATGTTGATGAAGGAACAAACTTAGATGGCCCTAAGACTTTTAACACATTAAGAAATTCTTAATCTACTTCCCTAATTAAATGTCGCCTAGTTTAGAATCTAAGTCCTAAGTCTAAAACTTCTCAGGGTAAAATTTTGTCTAACCTTAAGAACAGACCCTATAAAAATAAAAATAAAAATTTAAACAAAAAAAAAACCCTTAGGTAATAGTTTTAGTCTTCATAAATTTTTGGGGTAAAATGAAGAGAGTAATAATTTAATTAAAAATCTGTGGTTTTAAATTGTAAAGAAAAAACAAATTATTTAAATTGTGGAAGTATAAAAAGATTTTAAATTAATAATAAAGGGAAAAGAGTAAATAGCGCAGCTGCCATTTTGGCTCTAATAAAAAGGGGAAAGAAGGGGATGATAAAAATTAGGAAACTAAGGATTGGAGGAAACATAATAAAGGAAAGTTGGGAACTTATGGCAAAAAGCAAGGTCAACATAGTAAGGAATCTGCAATTAAGAACCTTCTAATTTGAGCTAATTTAGTAACTTCATTTTTAGGAAAATTAGTTAAAACATGTAAGGGGATCTAGGAACACCTAGGAGGAAATTTAGGAGCAACTCTAGGTGGGTGAGGGAAATGAGTAAATTAATAATTTAAAGAAAATAATTACTTGAGGAAAGAGGGGGATGGACGACACTTGTGCGAAGGAGAATATTTAGTATATTTTTATTAAAACTTAATTAAAATGTGATTTAGGGAAAGTTGGAGGTTGGAAAAACTCTATAAAAGAAAGGGAAGATGAGGAAGAAAGGGGATCGACTGTTAGCGTAACATTACGCTGCCGGATTTGTGACTTGACTGATTACTTGTGGAGAGTTGAGATTTTCCAGCTCGGATAGGAGTGGTAGCTCAGCCTTGTGAGGCGAGCTGGGAAGCTAGACGTACCATCTAGATAGTGTGTGGCCCCTTTGCGGCTCGGGGTTTAAGGGGGAAGCAGAGTGCCCCTAGTGATTGGCTGGGAGGTACCAGTGTAGTCTCGACAGTCGACGAGCAGGAGTGGCAAGGAGCATGCGGACGACGTTCGAGGTGGGCGATAAGGCAACGATATGATTTGTATTTTAGTAGATTGGAATTCTTTATGACTTACCCTGGTTGATAAAATTACTTACCTCCGTTATTGGCATGATGATGAAAATTTTTACGGTTGTTACTCACCTCCGTTAATAAAGTTATTTACTGTTGTTGTTTATTACAAAGAATTTGAATTTGTTCTTTATGGGGAAATGACGATCTGTATATTAAAGGATTAATCCTACTTTATTCACTGGCATTCAGAAATTTAATCCAGATATTAAGATTTGTCTGCATTTTGTAATTTCAAATGACCAATCCTATTTATTCACTGGAATTCTGAATTTAATCCAGATATTAAGATCTGTCTGCGTTTTGAAATTTTAAATGACCAAACGTATTTTATATTCTGGCGTTCTGAAATTAATCCTGATTTATTTTTAATTCAAGGCGAATTTATATTTTTATGGCCAAGGCGATTTACCCTCTGGTATTTGGTGTTTTCACCCAATCGGGCATCCGACAGTGACTTACAGATTTGTGTCGGTCTGGTTGTCTTGTGGATCTGATGGTTCTAAACCTGATTCTCGTTTTCCCTTCAACTCCTGGTAAAAACATTAGCCACTTAAAATAGGCTTGTTATCATTATGTATTGACCCCGTGACAGCCATATCTT
The DNA here is from genome assembly GCA_009831015.1 of Picea engelmannii. Classification (NCBI taxonomy): domain Eukaryota; kingdom Viridiplantae; phylum Streptophyta; class Pinopsida; order Pinales; family Pinaceae; genus Picea; species Picea engelmannii. The sequence goes on along the minus strand of ML780261.1, from coordinate 882,952 downwards.
GCCCTTTTTACGAATGGTTGACCCACGCGTTTCAAACTCTCCAATCTCTGCATTTTTGGTTACCTGTCTCGATGTTTTGCATTATAATTCTTGGCGATTGATGGAGGATACCCTGCGGATTGGCGCACTTGAACTCAACAATTGTTCTCTGCACTATTGTTTATATCAGTGCTTCAACTGTTTTAAAAAAAAAAAAATTTGCGTTTGGGGTTTACTTTGATGTCATAAAAATTATTTCAATTTAGATCTCTATTTCATAGAAAAAGTTTCAAGAAATGAATACCTATGAAATCTGGAAAAACAGATCTGGTGCAAAAATGTTTTCCATGGATGTTTGTTCGTACCCAAGGCAATTCCACTATTTGTTACACTTCAGAAACTTGTACCACAAGCCATTTGTCTGATCTGGTTTTCATGATTACTACTCAGTGTGGTTTTACGGGGTGACGGGCCTGTCAATTTCTTGACAAATCTCTCTAACTACAAACTTCTAGTATGAACCACAGTTATTGATATTCATGTCTTTAACAGTCTAAAAATGAGATTTCTGCATCCATGCTGATTGCAGCAGCAGTTGGCATTACAATATTGTTTTAAATGCAGTATTTTTCAATGAGTGTAACAACATTTTGTAAGTGTCACTGTACCCTTAAATCTTGTAAACTGATCCGTGAAATCAACAATTTCTGATAACCCATGAAATTTTGAAATTTAGTCTCGTAATTTGCGATCAACGTTTGCAATTTCTGCAACAACTGATAAATTTGTATTCACCAAATCCCATGTCTGCACAAACAAAATAATGGGCTAAGTGTGCCCTAAATGATGCACTTCCAGTGTTTTTATATTGCACAAAACTGTGTTTCTGGTATGACATATTTCAACACTGGAAAAATATATATTTTTTCATTTTTTTAATGTCAGGTTAATCTTCTTTCATATTTTAATGTCAGGTTAACTTTTAATTCTTCCATGGTGGGCACCAAAATATTTCTTGAACATGTTGATGCCTTCCTTTCTTACTGTTGGGCAACTCCGTATGGTCTGAAAAATGTTTGCTATTGGTATGCAATGTGTGTCCTGAAAATTTGTTCCTTGTACAACAGATATGGTCTGAAAAATGTCTGTTATTGGTATGCAATGTGTGTCCTGACTCCTAAAATTCTGTTTTGTGTACCAACAGGTGGCACACCGCACCCTATGTCCATTTAAAATTTCTGCACTTATGTTTAATACTGTTTTTTGCTTCTGTAAAGATGTCGATTTGGTTGGACAATTTCTCGATTCTTGTGAGTGAAATCTTCCCTTGAGTCTGTTGAGGTCTCATGTTGCTATTGAGGCTGCTGCCTGGATGTCAGGTTGGTCTGTCTACAGTGGCGTTGTCAGTCACAATTCGTAATTTGCAGTCAATTCTTTCTTCCATATGATATTGTGGGCTCTTTGAATGTAGTTAGCTCTTCAAATGGAGGATTTAATTTGTTTTGATAGTATGCCCTTCCTTTTATTATTTTTTAAAAGAAACCTTTAAAACTTTATAAAATATATTCTACCCCTCTAAAATAAAATAAGCAATTTAAATTCAACTGGATTTTCCTAGAATTGACTCACAAAACTCCCCTCTTGTCAATTGTTGGGACTTACTGCTTTATTGGTCTTTAAGATCATAGTCACGGGTCTGATATTGATCTGATTCCATGTAAGAATTAAGGAATGGAGGTGGTGGAAAGAAAATAAAGAATGGAATTTATTTTTAATGTTGCAGCAACAACACATTCTTGCATCATGTCTCATTATAAAATAACATCCCTAAGTGGTTATGGTGATTTAACCACCTAACCCTGACCACAATATTTAAATGTTACATTGGTCACCTGTCATTAGTAAATTGACCCTTATACAAACTTTTAATACTAAATATTATTGGAGTGTCGATACTCCAACATTTCCATAGATATTATTGGTTGATTTATATGGTTGATTCTATGTATCTGTTTCTAGTTGATTCCTGATAGAGATTACTAGTTTTTTCCTGAGCACTCATCCATGAGCCTATCTGACATTGTCCCTCTCCAGAGCAGAGAACTAATATTAAACGCCCTTCTTTCCTGTGCAGAAATAGTAAAATCTACTACTATGGATTCTTCCATCTATGTTCGTACTGTACATAACACAATATGTCGTTTAATGCTTGCAGTTACTTGTTGTGCGCCTTATGTTTTCTCGTTGTGATCATCATGGTTGCGTCTTGTTAGTCATCGGGTGACAACGTAGAGTCAAGTGTGTCGGTTTCCTTTTTACATGCATGCACACACCTTAAACAAAAAAATTTTTTTGCACCTGTTATCAGAGTTGTTGTCGTAACGAGGACGTTGTTACATCCACAATGCAGAGTTTATCAATAAAAATCCAGAGATTTACAGAAGTTCAAGCAATTAAAAATGTAGAGATAAATCAAAGTTTTAAACAATCAAGCCACAGAGGTACTCTGTCATTAGAAGGCCAAAGAATGGTCATTCAACCATGAATCAATCAACTAAAAGATAAGTAAGGGGTCCATAGACAGCATGGCAGATTCTTATCCTTCACTCACCATCCATGCACAAAAAAATAGGGAATTGGAATCTATAGGTCCTTAAATACTGAAGTGATGACCGTCGATTTGGCTCCCAGATGACTTATCAGGCACGAGTTGATGACTAAAGGGATAAGTGATAGAAGATAAAACCACAAACTTTTCACAATAATCAATAAAACCCACACATAGAAGTCATTGAAATAAGAAGTTGGGTTCGTAAAGCGACTGTCATTCCTCTTAGAGGTTTATCATTCACAATCCACATCAAAGAAGAAGATGCAAAGAATAAACATTCAACCGTGATTCAATCAACTAAAAGATAAGGGGTCCATATATAGCATGGAAAATTCTTATCCTTCACTCACCATCCATGCACAGAAAAGAAGGGCATTTGAATCTATAGGTCTTTAAACACCGAAGTGACGACTGTCGATTCAACTCCTGGCCGACTGCTCAGGCACAGACTGATGACTAAAGGGATAAGTGACAGAAGATAAAACCACAAACTTTTCACAATAATCAATAAAACCCACACATAGAAGTCATTGAAATTAGAAGTTGGGTTCGCTAAGGGACTGCATTCCACTTAGAGGTTTATCATTCACAATCCACATCAAAGAAGAAGACCCAAAAACTAAACATTTAGCCATGAATCAATCAAATAAAAGATAAGTAAGGGGTCCATAGACAACATGGCAGACTTTTATCCCTCACTCATCATCCATGCACAGAAAAGCAGGGCATTTGAATCTATAGGTTTTTAAACACTGAAGTGACAACCGTCAATTTGGCTCCTGGCCAACTGCTCAGGCAAGGACTGATGACTAAAGGGATAAGGGACAGAAGATAAAATGACAATATTTTCATAATAATCAATAAAACCCACACAAAGAAGTCATTGAAAACAAAAAGTTGAGTTCGCCAAGGGAAATCAATTCAGAAAAACAATAAGCAAGTGAATTCATTAAAAGTTCCCTATGGTTGGATCCACTAAAACAATGTATTAGAACATTTCTTTGAGATTCCTTAAAAGTTCCCTATGGCTGGATCCACAAAGACCGCATATAATGTAATGCATTAGAATCCCCAAAAGAAAGAGTTTAATCTTCATAACCTCACACACCCGTGTTTTAATCACAATGAGGTGAAGGTCTTGCATGGACATGGATTATATGCCATTGCTTTAAACTTCCCATTAGCATTGTTTAAATGTCATTGAGTTTTTATACTAATTCCTTTACTGTCATGTTAAATGGGATGGGATTAAGGTATTTGTATTCATAATATAAATTAAGCCGAGGTGGAGCAGATGTAATTTTTTGTGATAATGTTATTTTATATAACATATGAACCATGCAAATGCTATATTATATATTTGGATCACTAGAGAGATATAAGGACAAATTGTTGGATAGTTGTGGATATGGTTGAACTAAATACATAACTGTGAAATACTTTATGGTCACCTAAAGTTACATAAAGGGACCTAATTGTGTACTATAAACTAAGGGATTTCTACATTGAGAGGA
>ML780261.1:835069-856608 GCA_009831015.1 Picea engelmannii | reverse complement strand
AAAATCTCTATTGACATTATCATTGTTTGTTTCTTGAATATTTGCATGTTCTTGTTTCTTTCTCCGATAAAGCTCTTTCCTTTGTTCGATTTGGCGAGTATCATCTCGAGTGCGATCATATTTTCTCTTGCGCAAACTTTTGTTTCCCGTGACTTTTATAGTTATCTGTAAAATATATGTTCAACAAAAACTTCACCTTGAAAAAATGCTCAACATTTATCTTTCAATATATAAATTGTTATTCCAATAAAAAATTGAACAAACATCAATTACCTTATTCAACAAAAACCAAAAATATGATTCGAAATTTTGTTTAAGTGCTCTAGAAAACCACCATGTATCGATATCGATCCTCCGATTAAGCCTATGGAACAGAGGGAAGAAATAAATAAAGAAAAGAATACAGCTGCAATCAGTAATAGAAATGCTTTGAAATCCTTATCCCCGAGCTTATATATGTCTATCCATCCGATGAATTATGTTAAATGTGTTCGGCCAAAAGCCTATTTATACAATTTGGCGCGAAATGAAATGATACGTGTCTTTTCATTTTTTCTGACTGACGAAATTCGCTCAACAACCTTTTGACCGAAAGAATGGTTTTTCGGCCGAAAACCTTGGAAACCATTCATTTTTTACGGTTTCCGTTAGATTTTAGTCTTTCGGCCGAAATATTAGTTTTTCGGCCAAAAGAGTATTTCGGTCGAAAAAATGAATTTGGAACTAAAAACTAAAACCAGAGAATTGTCTCAAGCTTAACTGAACTTCGAAGGTTGCAGACTCCTGCAAATAGTGAGAATTTGGTTTTGAAAATGACACCAGTATTTCCAAAATTGAATCAACTTTAAATTATTATAATTTGTTTTCATTTTCTTTATTTTTATCTAATTTTATTTAATTAAAAAAAAAACACTACATAATATTTTCAGCAGACATTATGATTCGGTGAAATGAAATATCAGTATCTCTAAAAATATACAGTGAAAAAAATTGAAAAAAATATATTCATAATCCTTAAACTTTTCTTTTCAAAACAGTATATTTAAATTTTAGTTTTAAGTAAAAATTAAGATAGATGCAAGGTGTAGAAAAACATGTGTTTAAAATCTGCAACATTTTCAACTTGGTCAACTTCAAAAAATTCTAGAAATTATAATATTCATCTGTTAGATTCAAAATTATAGTCATAATAAAATAGAGTCTCTGCAGTATATTTCGTTTCTTAAAAACATAAGTTTAATAATAGATACATTGTTGTAAAAAAAAGTAACTCATTATCATTCATTTCATGTTTAAGGAACATATTGTTAAACAATTGTCAAATTGACATATCAAATCGTGATAAAACAAATTTGAAAAATAATCATTGGAAAGTTAACACAATTCTTCACAAGTTTTGTTTTTACTGTAAAGTGAAATTCTAAATAAATAAAAATACTTTTGTATGTTGGAAGTTGAAAAACTTATGAAAATACAGTTTTTTCCTCATAAAACAAGCAAAAGTGTAACCCATCTTCTTGATTTCACCCTATTACTAACTTTATTACTAAAAATTTATTCAACTAACATTATTAGTTAAAGGTATTGATATCCTCATTATTAGTTAAAGGTATTGATATCCTCTTATCATTGAAAGAGGCAAAAATAAGAGAACCAAACTCTAACTAATCTATTAATATATACACTACCACTTATGTAATTTACTAAGGTTATAACTACATATACCATATCATCTTATTTTATAATTCATTTAACAATATCTTACCTCACCACTTATATAATATACCAAGTTTTCAACAAACTTATTCCATATTCCATTATTATGCTTCTTTTCAAAAGTTCGCATGCTCACTTCATTTATATAAAGTAAAGTCAAATAGCTATTTAATTTACCGTAACAATTTAACTAAATAACGTACAAGTCGATTATGCAAATAAAGAAGTGGAAGGAAATTTAACAACTAGATGATCCATAATATCTTTTAGTCAAGGACAAGTGGCAAATAGAGATTATATTTTCCGAGGATTCTTTACTCTCTAAATATAAATTAAAATAGACACTATATATTTATTTATTGGCGGAAGTTTAATACAATCGATCTACTCAATGCCTAGCTAATAATGGATAGAGTTAAATTCCATAAACAACAAAAATGTTCTAAAGAGTGTAGACGTTGAACCAAAATTCGGATTGGCTAAAACTGTAATTATAACCATAATTAATTCCATTACACATTGTCTCGGATAACTAAAAGTTCGATAGCATATATATTCAGAAGGGATTAATCAACGTCAAGGTAGTCATCCACTTTAAAAATAAATAAGAAGGGTACAACAACATGGAAAAATATCAAGGAACTATGAGGCTTAACTAAGTGAATCTTTAGATATATAAAAATATAAATTCTAGATATTTGGTATGCTTTTATACGATTTTAAATAAGGTTGACAAAACAGTTGTAAATGGATTTATATTTTAATGATTTTCTACATTTCATAGAAGAACTTGCAATTTGTTTCACGCAGATTATCTAGGAAATTCAACTAACAGGTATTGTGAATTAAAGGGTTTTTATAAAAACTTTTACCCTTTCATCTCGATCTATGGATCCGGAACAAACACCAAATCAAAGTATAGCAAAAAATTATCCAAATAGCCTAATTCAACAACAGATTTGGATGGGATTTATACTTAAAAAAAAATCTAATGGTCGGTACGCCATCGACCCTCCGTTTATAGACGGCTAAGTGGCTATCCACGCGATTTGAGTAGGAAATATGAAAAACCATAGAAACTGAAACAATCAACAAAAAATCCTATAACATGAAAAATATTAATAACCATTAAACCCTCGAAGGTCAACATGCGGAAAGCTAAATTCCATGATTTCAATGTAAGACTTCACCTTAATGTTGAATCTATCTCACAGAGTCTAGGTACACAATGCTCGCATCAACTTATCAGAGCTAAACAAGCATGGAAAATTACCGAGAGGCTCCATAGACAGAAGGATGTAGGCCCTGTCTATGAAGCTTCACCAAGTCTACCTGGAATTTCATTATCAGATTAAATTCAATTTGATATTACCAGCGACTATTCCAGAATCCATTACCATATTCATTAATATCTAAATCCACATATAATATCTTAACTAATTAAGGGTGAAGAATTTGAAGCTAATGTCTCGTTCTTGCACTCTGTCCAGCTCCTACTTGTTAACCGTTGAGACTTCACCGGTACCTCCCAGCCAACGCTAGGGGTACTCTTCTTCCCCCTGATCCCCGGACCGCAAAGGGGCCACGCACACAAACCAGAGAAAGCTAGCTCCCAGCTCGCTTCGGAAGGTTGAGCTACCACTCTCTATTCGAGTTGGGTATCTCAACTCTCAAGAGAAAAATCAGCCAAGAGAAAAATCCGACAACATAACCCTACACATACCAGTGATAATCCATACCCCTTCTCTGTCATTTCTTTTATAGATTTCTTCTTAGTGACACTTCCATTTGCACATTAAATTCATTTTATTAAAAATTAATTAGGAAAAATTCTCCCACGCACACTTGTCACTCGATCTCTTAGTTGCACCAAAATTTCATTTAATTAATTAAATTAATTTGTCAATTTCTCTCACCCACCTAAAAGCGTTCCTAAACAGGCTCCTTGATGTCTCGTTATTCCCTCACATTCCCTTAATGACTTACGTCTTTCTTAAAGCTTAGTTGAGTTCTAATTTGGAAAGTTCTCTAGCTATATTCCCTTCTATGTTCCACATTCCTTTTGTATTTAATTTTCCCCTTTTTGTCTAAGTTATAAATTAGCAAGCTTTGCACATAACTAGCGATTAATTTTTTGATAAATTCTTTCTCCTTTAAATTTTAAATTAATCTTTCTTCACCCCCCTTTATTAATTGATTAATTAGTTTTAGTCCTTATACCCCAATTAGACCTATACGCTAATTTCAACTAGGCTTAGCAAAAAAAAATTTAAGGAAAATTTTATAATTATTAAACTTTACTCATACAACATTTATTTTAAGGCCGACCAAGTCAAAATGAGATATTGTTTTCTAGGTACCTAGGTTCATTGACTCACCAGTGTTAAAGATCACGACATGCTCTTCAATATGCACTACATGCTCCAAGGGTGCCACTCGTCTTTATTCATGTTTCATTTATGCAACGTGTCATTCAAGACGCACTACGTGCTCCAAGGGTGTCAGTCACCTTCATTCATGTTTCATCTATGCGACGTGCCCTTCAAGATGCACTACGTGCTCCAAGGGTGTCACTCGCCTTTTGACTGATTCTGATAGACGTTCAACCTTTGGAATCAATACTCTATCAGGAGACCTTGTGGGAGACTAAGGGCCTCTAAGGAATAAGGACCCTACCTTATTGCACGCCCCTTAGAATCTCCATGAGAAACTGTCTCAGTCTGCCCTCACGGCATCGTGGATCTCTCGAACTAGGTAATCATTAACCTATAGTTCGAGCCACGATGAGAGTGCTAGTAGATTGTGGCAGGGTTGCTGCCACACCTCTCCCTCAATATCTTTGGTTTTTGTGCATGACCCCTTTACTCCAAATGTGAGTCTGATTAGCAAGAAATCGTCATCGTGCATCCATCAACAAAATATGTCAGCAATCCATAAACAACATCATAATATACCCAATCATATGTCACATATGCAATAACATAAATACTCAAACCATATACAGTCCACTCCCTGACTCGATCTGGAGTCCAAGGAAGTCGATTGATGCCATCGACATCCTCAATCTGTCAAGAGTCTTGCACACTCAGGAGAAATCAGTCAATAGCACATGTCTATACATAATAACATAACATAACATCATAATTCAAAGTCTCATCATCAGAATCCATAAACGAAGCAATCAATCATATAATGAACTGGATCACTTACACACAAGTGTCCTCAAAGAATAAATCACATCAAATACATACAAGAGTGAAATGTTAAACAAAATTCAATAATTTTTATTTATATTTATATATTGAACTCTTTAAATCCTTTAGCAACCAATGTTTGAAACTTTGCTCCATTAATTTAGTTTAATATTACTATACATAAAACCCATATAATTAAATATTTTTGCAAGATATTGAATCCATTGTTTTTTCTATGATGTATTTTGCAAGATATTGAATCCATTATTTTTTTTCTATGATGTGAAAAACAATAAACATTATAAAAATATTCTCAATTATATGGTAGGCATTTGTTTACATAAACTATATATTAGATTTTTTAATATTACTTTAATATAAAATTAATTCAATATTTTTAGTATTGATTTTCTTTATAATTTTTAATATTGTTTTAATATAAAAACAATTTAATATTTTTACTATTAATTTTTTAAAATTTATTTATTATTTACAATATAAACTATTTACTTTATATTATAATTCACAATATAATCATTCATCGATTTTTTTTTATATTTTTTAATATTATTTTAATATAAAAATAATTCAATATTTTTATTATTAATTTTTTTTATATTTTTTAATATTACTTTAATATAAAAATAATTCAATATTTTTTATTATTAATTTTATTAATTTCTTTAATTTCTTTATTATTTACCATAAAAACTATTATTTATATTAAAATTCACAATACAATACAATTAATTTATATTATAGTTCACAATACAATACAATTATTAACATTTCGTTAAACTCACTCTCACCGTTTCAACCCATTATGGATCATGCACATGCATATAGATGGTGTGTTTACATTTAGGACAATTACAATTTATTTTCTACCCCTATAAGAGCATAACATCATATGTATTTTTCTTCTATCAACCTATATATATTGTAATAATACAACATAACATCATATGTTTTTTTTATGTTATGTTATATTATATAACATAATATTATATGTTTTTTTATAAAGTCGATTGTTTGTTGCTAATTTTTATATGTATAATATTATATAATAAATAAATAAATATTTTAAACAAATTAAAATATTTTATATTTTTTTAAAACAAATTAAAATATTTTATACCATTTCACAATACAAATTTAATTATTTTTAAAACATATTAAAAATAATTAAATATGGATCTTGAAGATGGATTCTGATTTGGATCCAAAACGTCGACAGTCTATTGACAGCATTGTGGTTTTTCCGATCAAAACCAAAAATCCCAACCACAACAATCTCACTTATCAAATTATTTCCCTGTACGGTAGGGAGACTCTGGACGAAATTCGAGTTTTAGAAAAGCTTAGGGTTAAAATTAAGAGAAGAGTGGCAGATCTGGAATTTCTCAAGAAATGCAGAGACGAAAATGTGCTACCCAAATTCGCACAGATCCAGCATAGAACCAAGAACAAATGGAACAGCGCGACCTTCTCCAGACTGGGGTTATCCATTGTTAGCGGTGAAATTAAAAAGAATAGATGTATTATGGAATGCACATCCAAAAACGCATTAATACTCCACCTGAAATTAGTGCAGGTCGTGGCACCCAAAATGTGGAAGATAGTTGATGCCTTGGCAATGATGAAAGCAGAGAAAGCGTGCGCAGAAGCTCAGAACAGACACTCGTCCAAATTAGAATGACTTATGAACAGCAAAAACGATCCAGACACCAACACAAGGAAAGTGGTAAACATATCTGCACGCGTGCTTAGAAAAACTGAAATGGTCGTTTTGGGAAGAGGATTAAGCTTCGTGGTCTCACCGACCTCCATCCCCACAGATAATATTATTTGTTGCATAGAGGACGGCATACAGAATCTCAGTGACAAAGACAAAGAGTTAATAAGACAAGACTGCTCAGTCATCCTACGCAAAGCCAAACCTCCAAAAAATAATATGAATAAATAAGAATGCACAGCCCTAAAGAACCTAAGAAACGATGCAAATTTGGTTATTCTCAAGGCGGACAAAGGAGGCGCTACTATTCTTATGAACATGAATGACTACAACAAGAAAATGATAGAACACCTAACCAAGAGTGGAAGCTATAGGAAACTAGATTTCGATCCCATCAAGAAGATTATAAAGCAAGTAAAGAAAGCCATCAACAGTTCTAACCTAGACGAGAGAACCAAAAAATGCCTAACCCTCAACAACGAGATCACCCCAAGGATCTACGGTCTGCTGAAAATTCACAAAGAAGACGTCCCTCTTAGACCCATAGTGAATACCATAGGTTCACCAACCTATGAGCTAGCTAAACACGTAATGGTGATCTTGGACATGTGGTGTATAGAAAGAAGACCCACACTGAGAACTATCTCCACGCCAATTCCCATCACCACCCCAACCAGAAACTAGGTGTCCTAAAAACTTTAGCCACTAGAGCCATAAGAATATCCGATGAAACACACCTAGATAAGGAAACACATCACCTTACCAAGACTTTTAAGAACAGAGGGTATAAACAAAAAGACATTAACAACGCAATAAACAAAGCCCTAGAAATAACCTGCAATAATCCCAATGCCCCTAAAGACCAAAACCCTAATAGAAGTGCCTACCTTCCTTACATCCAAGGAGTGACCGAAAAAATTGCAAGAGTCCTCAGTAAAAAAGAGAACAAAACCTTCTTCAAACCTCTTGAAACCATCAAACAGAGTATGAGATTCGTCAAAGACAAACTTAACCCTCACAATGGCAAAGGAATCTACAAAATAGAGTGTTCATGCGGTAAATGCTACATTGGTGAAACCGGTCACTCCTTCCAAGTTAGGATAAAAGAACATGAAGTTGACATCAAGAATGAACGCATCCGCACCTCCTCCCTAGCTAAACACTCCCTTAAAACAAGACACCATGTTCGCCTAGATGACACCAAAATCCTCGCCAAAGAGAATCACCTCTTCAAACGTCGTATTAGAGAAGCCATTGAAATCCGTAAACATCCCAGTAACCTTAACAGAGACATTGGGTTAGAACTAAGCAAAAATTGGCTCCCCCTAATCCACAAAAAACAACATTAATCATTGGTAATTTTCATACATTATTATAAATTAATTTATTCATAAAAAAAAACCCTCCTAATTAATTATAATTCTAAGACAACCTAATAACCTCTTAAATAACCTAAGAACTTAATTGATTAATATCAAAAATTAACCATGAAGTAATAAACACTTAGAATATATATTAACAAGAAGGGCAAACCCTAATATGTTATAAATTACTTTATACCTATAACTTAACCCCAGAACATAGTAATCTAAATGAAGACATTAATAAACAACATTAAATTAATAATAATTGATTATTTACCTTATAACCAAAAACAAACACATTTAGAAACCCTAATATGAACTCATAACAAACATTTAATTCTTTTTAATTATTTAGTTTATACCTTAACCTTAGATTAAAATACCATAACCCTAAAATAAATTTAATAATCCACTTTTTACCTATTAACTAAACTCTAGAACATAAAATAAAGATAAAAAAGCCCTAAATTAATAATAAACTATTATAACCTTAAATAAACAAATTAATAAACCCTGGAAATCTTAGCAAATAATTAAATTTATTAAATAATTCTACTTTAAACTTAGTTGACACTGAAAACTTTCCCACACTTCCAGTGTTTATACTAGCTCTTCCCTTTTTCTTAACCCAGGCTCATTGTCCTGAAGATGAATCTTGATTTGGATTTGAAACGTCAACAGTTTACTTTTCCAATCAAAACCGAAAATCCCAATTACAACAATCTCACTCATCACATCTTAACATTGTTTTTTTATTAAAGTTATTTTATTATTTTTATCAATTTTATTAATAATTTATAGATTTTTATTTTTTAAAACATATGAAAATATCACTTTATGACCTTTTATTCAATTGACTATATTCATAAATGATTATAAATTTCTTCAATTTTTTATTTGTATAATATCATATAATAAATAAATTAATATTTTAAATAAATTAAAATATTTTATATCACTTCACAATATAAATTTAATTATTTTTAAAAAATATTAACATTGTTTATTATTTTTATTCTTTAAAATATATAAAAATATTATTTCATTATTTTTTATTCAATTGATTATATTCATAAATGATTATAAATTTTTATTCTTAAAAATATATGAAAATATCACTTTATTATCTTTTTCTATTCTATTCAATTGACTATATTAATTGTGAATTTTTTTAGTAATAACTATTCAACATATATACTTATAAACAAAACCAAACAAATTATGATTTACTTCTTAATCAAATTTTAGTCATGAAATAACATTTAGAAGGGAAATACTTCACATATAATAATACCTCTCAAAAATCTCTATGATACACTTCATGTTGACTTAATTCCCATCTACTTTACATCTTTTAATTCATTTGTCATATTGTTTCATTCAATTGATTATTTGAACCTAAAATTGCCATGTTGTTTCATTCACTAACATGCAAAAATATACTTTATTCTTTGTATTAAATGCTTTTTATCTTGTTCACCATGTTAAATATACATTGTATAATTCAACTAGATTGATTATCTTTTTGTTTATTTTGTTAAATGTTAATATTTTAAAATTTTCTATATTAAGTTTACATATGTTCACTCAATACTTTATCATTTTTCTTTAAATTTTCTAATATTCTTAAAATTAATGTGAAATTTAAATAATCTTTATTTTATCCTTGTTTATTAGGTTTATCAATACACTAAAGAGTAGTACTTCATACTATTATTCAAATTCATGTTAAATATACATTGTATAATTCAACTAGATTGATTATCTTTTTGTTTATTTTGTTAAATGTTAATATTTTAAAATTTTCTATATTAAGTTTACATATGTTCAATCAATACTTTATCATTTTTCTTCAAATTTTCTAATATTCTTAAAATTAATGTGGAATTTAAATAATCTTTATTTTATCCTTGTTTATTAGGTTGATGGAAACACTAAAGAGTAGTACTTCATACTACTATTCAAATTCAGAATTTGATGGGTGAGAAATGTTATTTTACATCACGAGTAAGAGTTGTGTGGACTTATGAAGGCCCCCTTACACATCCCAAGTTGGATGGTAGACTGACAATGGACATTTCATTGACCCCATCTAACAAGGGACCCACCATCAATCATATACATTCTTATACATTTTACCTTATATCTTTCGAGACCAAATAGATCACACTCAATATTGATCAACATTACCAACACTATTAGTTTCTTCTTGTTCTTTTAGGAAACCTATGAATATTTATTCTACTCCATCACAGATTCACTCCACCATATTTATTTTTAGACATTAATTATTTCTCATATTCTTCATTGTTTTTCTTTAATATTGTTTATATTCTTCTTTAACTTTAGATTTTAAAAACATATTTTCTACATTTTCGAGAAAAAACTGAGTTTACACTCTTTTGTGATGATGTTTACACTCTTTTGTGAGTATTACATATACATATCTTCACATTAGAAATTTACCGATGTACTTAGCAATGTTAAACCCACTAACACGGCATACAGTTTGCATTCGACGTCTTGTTGATGACCTCCAACTACATCGAAGACAATTCCAAATCCATGTTATCTATCCTAGAAGGGGAAACCTTTCAAGGCTAAAGATGAAAGCAGAACTTTCCAGAAAACTTAGTGTTTCTGATATATAAATATTCATCTCTTCTTTTCATACAATAGGCCCATTCTCTAAAAGCTTTGGAGAAATATATGATAGTGTGAAAAATGCATTGCAACATTAACCAAAACATCGCTTAGCTCAAAATGGTCTTAAAGCTCATATTGAAAGGTCTAAAAAAGCGAGTACAAGTAGAGAAAAGAAAATCGTAACATTAAATGCACATAAAAAAACCCTAATAAAAATATAGTTGAAAACGATGAATTTTTTCAAATTCTTAACTTAACTATACCGTATTACTTTACTTTGTTTTATATAACATAAAAGTAAACATATCAATATATCAAAATATATATATATATATATATATAAACACATCTTGTATGATTATATTCAACTTAAAAAAATAATAATAATAAATAAATAAAATATTTTACATTTTATATATATAGAAATACATATCACTGTCACTAATGTTAAGAACACTATCAATACCATTAGAAATATAATAAAAAATGCATTGCACTAACAATACATACTTAAAAGCATTTTTTTCCCCAAATCCTAAACTTAACCATATTCTATTTCTATGGCTTATATTTATTTTGTATTGCACGATACTCCCCCTCTCTCTATGTATACTTTCAAAAATATAGACTTTCTATTTATACCATTCAATAAGTTAAATATTAATATTTTTTTAAACATATAAATAATACACTTTATTTATTCATCTTCTTAGTTTATTTTTTTTTATACTTCAAAACCTTATACTTCTACCAATGTAGTTCCATATGTATATTTTCCATTTACACCATTTAATAAGTTAAATATTAATATTCTTTCAAACATATAAATAATATACTTTACTTAATTTATTCATCTCCTTAATTTATTTTTTTTAATACTTCAAAACCTTATACTTCTACCAATGTAGTTTCATATGTATATGATACATACATTATTATTTGGAGACATTTTCTTAATAGTAGTTAAGATTTATCATCAAAAGTAGTTTACAAAATTCATTTTAAATGTATCTACATCATTTTTTTATCATAAATCTTTTTTTTTCAATAATATTTTATAAAATTTGAATTTAAACTTTTCTTTGAACAATATTGTTCTATTTAAAATTCTCGATATATTTTTATCTATTATTTCTATTCTTCTTTAAAAAAAAATTACTACTTTGCCCTTGCTACTAATGCTTGTGACGAAGCTGATGGATTTTCATATTTTTTTCATATAAATTACGCTTACGCTTGCTTGTATATATAGAACATATGTTGCCTGTAATCCAAACTATTGAATTTCATTCAAATACTATAAAATATTGATTCCCATATACATTTTTCAATAATAGTACAATACTTTTTATTTCCATTCATAATTTATCTTCCGAACAAATTACATGTTAATTATAATACATGTTTTAATATTTGTAACATAAATGTTCACTTTTATATTGGAGTAAGTTAAATCAAATATAGATTTGTATCTCTAAAATCCAACTAAATAAACATTTTGAATGTGTATATCTATTTTTTATCTTCCAAATATATATCTATTTTTTATCTTCCAAACAAATTACATGTTATTTGTAAGGCATGTTTTAATATTTGTAACATAATATTTACTTTTATAATCCAACTAAATAAACATTTTGAATGTGTATATCTATTTTTTATCTTCCAAATATATATCTATTTTTTATCTTCCAAACAAATTTCTATTTTTTATCTTCCAAACAAATTACATGTTATTTGTAAGGCATGTTTTAATATTTGTAACATAATATTTACTTTTATAGTGGAGTAAACTAAATCAATCATATATATATATATATATATATATATATATATATATAATTCAATTAAATAAACATTTTCGATGTATATATTTATTTTTCTCTCTTTATATGCATCGATATCATTAACATAAACTTTTAAAGTTGTGTTATTCTTACTATGATATAAATATTATTCATATCATCAACATAAACTCTTAAAGTTGTGTTATTCTTACCATGGTACAAATATCATTCATATCATCAACATAAACTTTTAAAGTTGTGTTATTCTTACCATGGTATAAATATTATTCATATCATCAACATACAAATGTCTTTCTTTAAATAATAGAATATATTTTTTTAAGTTTTATCTTTCTTCTCCTACTATATCATGTATTTCTTCTTCTACATGTTTGTTCCTTGTTAAACTCTACACAAGTCCATAAATTATTGTTGTTCAAATAGTTATAGTCATACATCAACAAATATATCGATACTTCAACAAATATTTTTTTCCTCTACTTGCATGTGTATTATCATTTAATTCTATTTGTTTCCTTGTACGCCCAATTTTTTAACAAAAATATCAAAGGTATGGTGTCTATGTTAACGCCAAACTCACTTACACAAATTGGAAATGGAGAGGTTATTTGCAGTCCTATTATACAAATTATGGACTTCAAATTAACATTAGAAGAACATTATTCAGTAGTCCTCTCTGATGGAAGCAACATTTTTCAAACCTTATTTTCTTCGACACTTGGACACTATTTCACATCATCTCAAATAGAAAACGGTTCCTTGGTTCAACTACAAGAATTCACTTGTAGATCTTGTTAGCACTGAGAGTCACCCTCAGATTGCAGGAGGATAAGCCCAATACCCATCAGGTTATATGTTACTATGAATTGAGTTTAAAGAGGTCAAATGGATAAGACTCAAGACTAACTCAGAAAACTGGACTAGCACGCACAAGCAATTGAGGTATTGATCAACTTCAATCAGTAAGTTGTAGTAAAGGTGACTAGAAGGAAGACTTTGGTGAGGAAAGTGTAGAGGTCTGCTATGAACATCAGATCTTCAAGAAGCCTAAGGAGGAAAAACTTCAAACACAAGATCCTCTTAGACTCAAAGTTTCAGGAAATTGAAGAACACCATAACAACATTGTAATCAAACATACATCGCAATACATCTATAACAATCCATGTGAATACTTCAATCATGGACACTTCAGTGTCAGAGGAAAATAAGATGAAGAAGAAAGCTGACTTATATTAAAAAAGAAGTCTCAAATCTTGTACATAACCATAGAACCAGTTTGCTTCATCAAAACATTACAATGTGGGAGCCTTTCTCAACCATCCGACCTTTGCAAAATATCAAAAATACATACTTATACTTAGATTGACTACAACCAGCAAAGGAGTGTTCGAGTCATGCATTCAAGGCTTAACTTCTGCATCTTCTCTGTAGATTGTGCATGCAGTCTTCTGTCAGATGCGAGCTCTTTCATCTGAACCTTCTCTATCAGACTGTGCATGCAATTCTTTGTCGGATGCGAGATAGAGAGCTCCCTGCGAGGCTCTAAGAACTTCAGTAGCTTCAACGCCTTATCTTAGAGCTATGGATTCAGTTGTTAAAACAAAAAGAAGAATGATATTTACAATGGCATGAAAAATCCATTCATGGCTCAAGAAAAGAACCTTTTCAGAAAATGCCCATTTACAGGGCCAGCAAAAAGTTCAGCATCCTCCAAATTCTGCAACCTGTAAGTATTATTTGAAAAAACTTCTGAGATTTTGAATGGCCCAATCCACAAGGCTTCAAATTTACCGTGCTTCCCTTTGTCCTGCTTGGGTGCATCCCATTTGAGTACTAAATATCCTAGTTGGAAATCATTTTTACTTACCTTCCTGTCAAAGGCCTACTTGATCTTCTATTGATGGTCATGTGATTTGTACAGTAATTGTTCTTTAGTCTGATGCACTTCTACCAGCCATTGTAATATCATCGGGTTCCCCTTGGTAGTCCTGGAAGAATTTTACCACAGGCAAGGCAAGATGAGAAGGAAAAATGGCCTCAATTCCATACACAAGCTGAAAAGGAGAGACACCAAGAGACCTCTTTGTTGTCACTCTATCATCCCACAAAGAAAATTTGAGCTTTGAATCCCATGTTTTTTTGTTGTTCTCTAACAATCTCCTAATGATATTTATTAGGCTCTTGTTAGAGGATTCTACCAATCCATTCCCTAGAGTAGAGTGAATCAATGCAATTTCAAACTATTCACAAAACTAAATCAATGGTTCAGCCTTGAAATATGCAACATTATCAGTGACAATATTGTTCGGACAACCAAATCTTGCCATAATATCCTCAAGAAAACCAATGATTACATTTTGGGAAGCACTCCTTGTGGGGATGGTTTCTATCCACTTGATAAAGTAATCTGTGGCATTCAATATCCACCTGTGTTGACCACTTGAAGAAGGATGAACTTCCCTAATAAAATATAGGCCCCACTGCTAAAAGGGTCCTGAAGCTACCACAGGTTTTAATGACAAAGACTTGAGCTACTGCTTTCCAGATAATTTTTGACACTTAACACAACCCATGATCTTTGCACAAACATCGGTGAATAAATAAGGCCAAAAATATCCAACCCTGAGAATATTATAGTTTGTGGTTCTCCAAAAGTGATGCCCCCCACATAAATTGTCATGAAAATCAAACATAATCCTTTGGGCCTCTAGTGGGTCTAAACATCTCAAAAGCACTCCCAGAGGGTCTTTCCAATACAAGACTTGATCAATAGGACAATATTTAATTGATTTAAGCTTCAAAGCTCTTACCTTTCTCTTCTCCATACCATCAGGGGGCTGCAAATTTTGTAGAAAAAATATAATGTCCTTGTACCAAGCACATTCTGCCAATGTAGGGCTGGCTTGAGGACCTTTATCAGACAACTCAACTTGTTGATTTCCTGAGCAATTGTTGATTAAATTAACCCCTAAAGCTTTGAAATTAGATTCAGCCAGTAGCTTAGCTAAACCTTAGCCTTTAACCAATTTGGTGGGCTTTATTTCAAGATCAAATTCAAGGATTTTGGCAATCCACTTGCTCCTTCTTCCGTCTATGTCAGGTTGAATGAGAATATCCTTCACATAAGCTGAAGGGACATATGCAATGACTCTTGAATGCAGAACATAGACATCAAAGGCCTTGAGGGATTTCACCAAAGCATAGGCCTGCTTTTCCATGATGTCATATTTTAGTTCAGCATCTCTCAATGCCCTACTGAAAAAGGCAATGGGCTTCTCTAACCCTTCATCATTCTTTTGTAATAAAACAACTGCTACTATGTCAAATGAAGCGAAGGAAAAAATCAGAAAATCCTTGGAGTAGCTTGGGTTGATTAGCACAAGTTCTTCACTCAATGCCTTCTTGATTTGGTTGAAAGAATATCTGGACTCAACAGTCCATTTCACTTATGTCCCCTTCCTGAGCATGGTTGTAATGTATTTAACCAATTCAACAAAATTAGAAACAAACCTTCTTAGAAAGTTTATTTTACCCAAGAAAGACTGAACCGCTTTCCTAGATCTGAGAGGCGACAAGGACTAGATGGCCTCCACTTTGTTCGAATCAATATTCACCCCTTCAGCTAACATAATGTGCCCCAACAATTTTCCCTCTTGCATGGCAAATAAATACTTCTTGGGATTTAGGGAGAGACCAAACCTTATGCATTTCAAGAAGACCCTTCTTAGATGATAACAATGTTCTTTATCGAATTGTGAGAACATTGTTATGTCATCCAGATATATGACTACAAACTTGTCCTTTTCTCCAATAAAGGCTATGTCCATGGCTCGTTGAAAGATCGCCCCTGTGTTCATCAATTCAAAGGGCATATTAGCATACATAAATGTACCCCAAGGAGTAGTGAAGGTTGTCTTCTCTCTGTCTTCAGGCAGGATAGAGATCTGATTGAAGCCAGAAAAGCCATCAATCATGGAGATCCTAGATGCACCTATCACCCTCTGCAATATATGCTCCATCTTTTGCAAGAGTAATTATCCTTCTTAGAGCTTTTGTTCAAGTTCCGGAAATCGACACAAATTTTGATTTCTCCATTCTTCTTTCTCACTAGGACCAACTTGGCCACCCACTCAGAATACCTCAAAGGAATGATAATATTGGCATCCAAAATATTTTTTACCTCTTTGTCCATAATAGGAAGCATCATAGGATTTATTTGTCTCAATTTCTGCCTAAATGGTTTGGCCTCTTCCTTCAATGGGATCTTATGTTCAATGATACTTTTATCGTATGTTCTGAGATATTCATATATCCAGGCAAACACATAAGAAAAATCTTTTAATAGTTTAGCATATTCTGCCCTTTGTTCCCTTGACAAGCTACTTGACAACTTGACAAATTTTGGATCCTTCTCTGTACCAATATTGCACTCAGTTACATCAACATCATTAGTTGAACCCTTAACTCTCATTGCCACATCATTCATGTCAAACAATCTTTCCAAAGGAACTAGTCCCTTTGGAATATGATTGCTAGGTAACTAAACAATGTGATGATTAGCAATTTTGTTTATAAAAACATCAGCATGAGGATTACTTTCAGAATCATGATATTGATCAATATGTAATGAAGAAAACTCATCAATGGTCTCAAGGAATATTTTGATCTCATGATCATCCTCAAACGGTTTCCAATGCTTGACATTGTCAGGTATAGAGGGTCTATATTTCACTTCTACATCATACTTGAGCTTAGGTGGCAAAGGGACTCTGAAATTACTTGCTGAAACAGCCAAAGAATCATCCATGGAATTTTCTTTTCTTGGAATAAATGAAATGTTGAAAGCTAATAAAAAATTGTCAATTAGGTCCCACACTTCATTTCTATAAGTTCTTAGCCTAGGGTTATTAGCTTGATAAATATTTTTGATCTAATGTACAATTAACTCAGCATACCCAAACACTGGTATCTCTTCAATCCCCATGTCTTTTGCAGCCCTCAAACCCAAAACTAGAGCTTCATATTTTGCCACATTATTGGTAGTTTCAAATTCTAACTTGTAAGACAAAGATATAGTCTCTTGAGTAGGTGAAAAAAAGACCACTCCAACACCAAAACCTTCCCTAGAAGAGGCTCCATCAAAGAACATCTTCCAAACAGAGGTGATCGGAGGAGAATCTTCACAAAGAGTAATGGATTGTTTTCTGATTTCAAGAGGATGTTCAGGAGAATCAGTGAGCTGCAATAAACTGGATCACAAATCAGTATCAAGTGCAAAAATAGGATGGCTAGTGGGGTTTTCTTCGTCACTAATAATGTAGGCCAACTGAACTTCCCTATAAAGTCTTCTATTCTCCCCCCAAAACACAGGAATGGTATCATTTGTGAGGTCCATCTGTAAGGTTCTCCCAAGTATTTTTATCCAAGATCTTGACAAGAGCATGCCAAACTTGGGTGGAACATCAGCCACCATGATATCCATGACCACACTTTTCATGGGAAACTAAAACAAGGTCACAACCAGATATTTGATGACCCCAAGACACTTCACTTTCCTAGAGTCAAAAGAATATAAGTCATGGTAAGTCTTTGTGATTTCTAATCCAAGTTCATCCATGACAGTTTTGGGCATGAGATTATGAGATGCCCCTGAGTCTATCAAACAATTATGCATCACCTTATCATGTATGTTCAGTGATGTATAGAAGGTAGGGGATGAATCATCTCTATATTCTATCAAAGGACCTAAGATGATTGTTGGCTTTTCATCTTGAAGATTTACTGAATTAGTGGCATTTGAGGAGGGTTCGAGCTGCAATAGTTTAGAAAGTTATTTTTTAAATTCAACATTTTTTATCAACTCCAAAAAAGGTACAGGGATCCTAATCTTTTGAATCTCATGCTTGAAGCTAAAAGAGGAAGGAAGCTTCAAAATCTCCTTCACTTTTGGGACAGGGATTTTGACCACTGGTGGGGGTTTATGTGCCTTCTTATCTTTGTTGATGTCTGCTACATATTTAACAGGATTCTTTGCTCTGGTAGGCTGATCAGGAATGTCATGCCCCCTTTCTTTCCTTTTGTACCTGAGGTTGTATTTATTTGGATTTCTACTGGTCTTCTCCCCTTTACTCAGCTCATTTAGTTGGTTGTCCATGAGATACTCCTCGTATGCAGATTGGGTTAAATGGGAAAATGAGGAGGTGTCTCCAAGACAATGGACTTCAGGATCAAACTCTTCTCCCTCTGCTTCTTTGTTAGTAACAAGGTTATTTTGGAGAGGGGTTTGGATTTTCTGATCATACCTATTCATGCTTCTTTGATCTCTTTGGATAATCTGAGGGGTGTTATTTGGTCTTCTGAAGTTACCCCTATTTTCAGCATTGGAGGGATTTCTATAGTTCTGCTTTCCTTCAAGTTTCAACCTTTCCACCTCAAAAGAAAGTGACTTTACCAGCTTGGTCAATTCTTCTACTTGAGGGTGGGCATCAAAGGAACCAGAGGCTGAAGCTTTAGACTTCCCATTTCCTCTGTCTCTATAAACCTTACTCCTAAGTTTGTTAACTGCCAATATATTGGACTCCACTTCCAAGGCCGTGTCTTTCATATGGGCCAAGGAAGTATCTCTTCTTTCTCTTAACATGAGGCAAAAATCTGGGTCAAAAGCACTAGCATAAGTAATTTTGGTAGAGGTTTATGTAGGTTTAATCTCCACATGAATATTATTATACATTTTATTAAACCTCTTTGAAAAGTCAGAAACGGATTCCCCTTCTCCTTTCTTAAGTGATCCAAACTCTGTAATATAGTAAAGGAAATCTTTTTTATCCCCCCAATGTCTTAAGAATGCATCATATAGGGCTTCAATCCCATCAATATATTCAGGAGCCAAGGCCCTAAACCATTTCCTAGCCTCTCCATCAAGGCTATGAACAAAAATTCTCATCCATACATCCTCATTCACAATGACATAATTGTCTGCATAACTATAAAAGGTTGCAAGGTGCTCTTCTACAGTTATGTCTCCCTCACCCGTGAACTTAGGAAACTACTTAAGGTAGCCACCAGCTGGGAGAGCATTCAGAGGTTGAGGAAAGACAAGAGGAGCGTACCTAGCAGCCACTATGGCATTCATTTTGTTCCTAGGGGGATTAGCACCTGCCATTGGGATGTGAACTGGAGGATAACCAGGGGAAGAAGGAGTTCGGACAGGTGAAACTGGGACTGTGTTTCTGGGAGAAAAGGGAAATGACTGAGTGTTGGGAGAAAAGGCTACAAGGCTCGAGGGAGCAGAGGCTTATCCTTCTGTAAATGCTACAATTTTAATGGGAGGAGAAGTAGTAGATCCCAAAGTGGGGAATTCTTCCAAGGTCATGGGTCTATACCATTTTACAACTTCAAGGGAAACAGTGTTGTCAAATATTTCCAAATCGAGACTAGGAGGGGAGAAATCAATAGGAAAACTCCCAAAATTTAAATTTTCTGGAAACTCCAATAGATGGTATAATAGGAGAATGAGAAGAATCTACTGGGGTTTTAAAAGAAGGATTATGAAAATTACCAGAATCACCTGTCTCAGCAGCTAAAGTACCTTCTCGATGGGTCTTTCCCTTTCTGATAATTTTCTCTGGGTCAGCTTCAGACATTGCTAGAGGCAGTTGTGGAGTGAACCTTGTGTGTCTTCCTTTCGGATCTACAACTGACACAGTGGATTCAAAATAGTGGAGTCGTCAAGTGCAAGCTGCAATATTCAATGGTACTAATATCTTATGCACCTTCATAATCAAAACTTTTTTATCATTCTATCCTAGGGAAATTTCTTCAATTTGTTCCCCGAAAACGACGCCAGGAATGTTAGAACTGAGATTCACCCTCAGATTGTGGGACAATAAGACCAGTACCCATTAGTTTATATGTCACTATGAATTGAGTTTAAAGAGGTCAAATGGATAAGACTCAAGACAATATCATTTAACTCGGAAAATTGGACTAGCACGCACAGGCAATTGAGGTTTTGATCAACTTTAGTCAGTAAGTTGTAGTAAAGGTGAGTAGAAGGAAGACTTTGGTGAGGAAATTGTAGAGGTCTGCTATGGACATCAGGTCTTCAAGCAGCCTAAGGAGGAAAAAATTCAAACATAAGATCCTCTTAGACTCAAAGTTTCAGGAAACTGAAGAACACCATAACAATATTGTAATCAAACATCCATCACAATACAGCTATAACAACCCATGTGAATCCTTCAATCATGGAAACTTCTGTATCAAAGGCAAATAAGATGAAGAAGAAAGTTGAATTATATTAAACAAGAAGTCTCAAATCATGTACATAACCAGAGAACCGGTGTGCTTCATCAAAACATTACAATGTGGGAGGCTTGCTCAACCATCCGACCTTTGCAAAATATCAAAAATACATACTTATACTTAGACTAACTACAACCACCAGAAAAGAAATCGAGTCATGCATTCAAGGCTTGACTTCTGCGTCTTCTCTGCAAACTGTGCATGCAGTCTTCTGTCAGAACCTTCTCTATCAGACTGCGCATGCAGTTCTCTGTCGGACGCGAGCTCAGATCTGGTAGTCCTTTATGGCTTTCCATTTATGTGGTGAGACGAGGTTTCAACCACCTCCATCTCTTTCATTTACTACCTTCATCGGGCTATGGATAGGCAGAGTCAACTCGACACCTTGAAAACTTGTTGGCCTCACTCTGATCTTTGCCACCTGCGTATTTCTAGACCTTTGCAGAGCGAACTAGTAGGTGGATGTGGAGGAGGACAATGGTAATTGGTCGAGGTGCTTAGCACAGACTCACAGGTTGCAACGAGTGAGAAATGGCCATGTGGAAGGATGCGGCTGGAGAGCGGTGACTAGGACTGCGTGAGTGCAAGTACTTGGGGGATGAGGTGTAAAGGCGAGAGGGCGATGTGGCAAGGGGAGAGGATGTAATGGCAGAGATGAGTGGCAGGTTAGATGTCGAGAGGTGAGAGGGGGAGAAAAGACAGTGGGGAAGGGATAGGCGTGCGGTCGAGCAAGTGGAGGACAGGTGTCAGCGAGAGTGTGGGCAGTATGGG
>ML780261.1:809540-835028 GCA_009831015.1 Picea engelmannii | reverse complement strand
TTGCTGTGGAGGCGACACGATAGTGGGGGGGTCCGATTTTGTATATGGACAGTAGATCTGAGCGTGCCATTCTCAGCCATTGAGATCTATGCGCTCCTTAGCACAACACGCCAAAACTGTCAAGTCATCAAAAACTTAGGATAAAAACCAAATGTGGGTCACGCTAAGACCCCTTTGCTGCATTTATTTACCATGGGGTTATTTCCTAAGGGAAAAACACCATTTTATCAAACATTTTTGCTAACAGATCTATCCAGAACAACAAGTATGTATTGAAGATACCTTCTTCACATAGTTCTAATTTAGTTATAGTTTATACAACTATTCTTGAGAAATTCCCTCTACACATCCTTTTCATTTTCACATGAATCACACACACTAACAATGTTTTATATTGAAAGAATGTGTGCCCAATATTTAAAGTGCTAATTGTACATTGTTTTTTTATTTTTTTTCAAGGTTCTAATGGTGCATGAAACACAAGTGCATAATTTTACAATAGACATTGTTGATGATCAAACCTTGATCCGAGATGTAAGTTCTTCTACAAAACAACCATTATAAACCACTAGAACACTGCAAACAATTACACCTGTTGCATATTTGCATTCAACCCTCAAGGAATGGACTCTAAAAGTCAGAATACTTTCAAAAAATGATCTACGCACATTCACCAATGCCAAGGGACTTGTACATGTATTAATATTTGATGCTATTGATGTAGAAGGTGGAGAGATATGTGTTACATTCTTCAACATCCAAGAGATATACTTCCACCCTTCCATAGACATTGGAAAATTTTACATCATCTCAAAAGGATACATCAAGCTTGCAAACAAAGAATTCAATCATTTAAAAAATGATTGGGAAATAAATTTAGATATTACCTTGACCATTGAAGCTTCTTTAGAGGATGAGCATTCAATAACAAATCACAAATTCATGTTCACTTCTATTAATGCAATACCAACTTTAACCAACAACTCCATAGTTGATATTATTGGAGTTTTTATCTCCATTATCCCTTTAGTAACCATCATGAGAAAGAATGGAACAGAGACACATAAGAGAACCCTCCAACTAAAGGACATGTCAGCATATAATATAGAGGTCACATTATGGGGGGTCCTCTGTATTAATCCTAATCTATACCAATATTATATCTCAAATAGTTTTCCAATAGTCGCTCTTAAGGCTGGAAAAGTAAGTAACTTTAATAGGATATCAATTAATACAACCTTCACATCCCATCTTTCAATCAATCCTATTCTCAAAGAAGCACAAGATTTGAGAAGCTAGTTTGAGAACCCTTTAACAAATCCCACTTGTCACTCATTATCTACACATGGAGATTCAAGAGGGCACCCTTCCATTCGAAAATAGTTGGTTGACATAGAAAATGAGGGAATTGGAAAAGGTCCAGACCCTGCAGTCATTTTGGTTGATGCAACTATTGCTTCTCTAAATGTAGATAATTGTTGGTATGTTGCATGCCCACTTACATTTAAATACCGAAAATGCAAAAATAAACTCACACCTATTTAGGATGGTGTATGGAATCTCTAAAGATGCAATCAACATGTTTTTGAATCTGAATACAGGTGCATTTTCCAGTTCAGCATTGAAGACCAATCAAGCAAATCAATGTTACTTCTTTCTAAGTTGTAGAACAACTTATAGCTGTATCAGTTGAGAAGTTGTATGAATATGGCTATGAGGGAAATACCAAAAAAATAATAGACATATTTGGCAAGTTTTTCTTTAATAGTTACTTGTTCAAACTAGTAGTACCTGAGGAAACATTTTCCAGTAAAAAAAAATCAAATGCACAGTGATTTCATGTGATACAATTGATCTCATACCAAAGCCAAAATAGGACATCCCCATTACTAAATTTTTGGCAAAATAGGGAACTCAAATTTTATGGTTGTTTCTTTCAAACAACAATTTGTAATTCCCCTGAATTTTTGGATATACATATTAAATAAAGTGTTTGTTTTAGAGTGTTTATTTTTCATTATAATATTTATATGGAAGGAAAACCAGCCTATGCATTCATTTTTAACATATTTTTCATTTACATCTTTTAATTATGTAAATATTCTAGGAATATGCTTAAAAAAACATGTTATCAAACATACAAAATGTGTTATCAAGAAATTTGAGTTTTACTTACAAATTGTTCATTGTTTCTCTTATAGGAAATTCCATCTAGCGCAAAACATGCCCCCATGTTCCAAACAACACCAGCAAACACCGCATGTGAAGGAATAGAAAGATTATTACAAATTCCTCTTCTCTTTCAACAAGGCATGACATCAGCTACTTTGCACATACCTTCTTCAAAAATTCAACTTCCCAACAAGTCTCTTTACAACCTCCAGCGCCATACAATTCATGTTACACAAATAAACAAAAAAAAAGATATAAAATGGAACAATGGAAATGTTAATATAAAAACTACTGACCCAATCACTACTACTTTGTCTACATCTAGAATCCAACAAAATGAACAACATCGTATAAAATATGCTGGAAAAATTTAAAAAAAAAAAAAAAAGAGACTTAGAGAAACTTCACATATAGACCAAAACCAAACTTGTATGGACTTGCCAACACATGTTCTCAAACATCTATCCCATACACATACTTCCCAATATTTCTAAAAACGTATTGGTGCCTTGTATAACATACATACATGCACTACATCTATGGAGTCCTATCATGGAATTCCTACTCACCTTTCTCTAGATTGACACAGTTGTAATTGATGTCATAGAGAAAAGAATGGTCATCAGTTTTTTATACGGAATAATATGGACCCCGATGACCAGCCCACAGTCCTATCAATACTTACTCAAGTTGAGGAAATGGTCATTTCTCAAGTTAGACCCATCTTACAAGTTAGGCATGCTTGAGGTGGGCAATACAAATACAATGGCCACACTATCAATTTCCCACAACAAATTGTTCAAGAAGAAACTTACCTGCCATGTCGCCTTTCATGTCTTGACATCTTGGTTGTCAAAATACATGGAGGACAAGTGAAATGTTATTATTTTTATGTGACAAAATCTCATTTCATCAATGCATTTCTCTACAAGATGATAAATGAAAAATATTACAATGATGTCCAAATTGACCAAAACTCGCTTCCATCACTTCCAACTGATCACACCAATGTATCCTCTCACCTCCATTCGGTGTCTATAGAAACTCTCACTTCTCCCACTGAAGATTCAAACATTACAAATATAGAACACCATTTTGTTTACCAATATGAGCAACCAATGTCTTCCTTTGCATTTAGATTTCCTAATATGCAACAAGAAATGGAAAAAATAAGAGCATTTGTTAATATTACAGATGACATTCTACCAGAGACAATTGACTAAGAGATAATTGACCTATTACCAGTCAATGAGTACAACACAAAGGGTTTATTCAAGATGGAATTTCCTTCTCTTTTCCCTAAAGGGGACGTCTTGCCTTGCCAGCCACACATGAAGAACATCCCACTTAATAGTTATGAATTACACTTGATGAGATGTCATGAAAATAGGTTCGGTAGTCATCCTCGATTCAGATACTACCTCTACAATCTGATTATGTCCCATCAAATTTAAACAATGACTACCTTCTTTATCAAGCGAAGACAAGAGCATAACATACCCACCATAATTCAAGAGTTGTGTTCACATCTCAAAGAACTTCCTACAGACAAACTTCCAGAACAAGTCATGTGCTTCAGAGAAAAATTGTGTGGGACCAGAAAATTTTGGACCATTCGAAGGATCGAGCTATCAGAAATGATAACATAGCTTCAATGCCTGACCTTGTTTTTCACTCTAAGTGTAGCAGACACAAAATGGTTAGATTTGCATGCATTTATTCACAAGGGAAGACCATTTGATCCAATACTTGGCCTGATCAGGATTTATGAGTGGAACGAAAGAAATAACAAACTGAATACAATGGCACAGAGATACAGAGAACAACGATATATATCCAGTGATCAATAAATTCTATTGAATAAATAAAATAGGCTGAAACTATAAAACTACAAAACTAGAAACAACTTGCTCGAATGGTGGTAGTTATCTATGAGAAGATAAGTGGCTTGCTACGTGCATCTATCTGAGAATAATCATTACAATGATGATCCATAGACCTTTTTAACATT
The DNA here is from genome assembly GCA_009831015.1 of Picea engelmannii. Taxonomy (NCBI): domain Eukaryota; kingdom Viridiplantae; phylum Streptophyta; class Pinopsida; order Pinales; family Pinaceae; genus Picea; species Picea engelmannii. The sequence continues at coordinate 830,845 of ML780261.1, read as the reverse complement.
ACTCATGAATGCCAAAAACCTAACCCTAGGAGACAAAACTCCAAAATTTATGTGGGCCTCGATGGGTAAGTTGGTACCTCAACTTTCCTGGGTCGTAAATTTTGCATACGACCTCCATTTTAGGCACGTGATAGCCCATTGGAAAGGGATTTTTGAGAACTACATATTATGCCATCAAACTCCTACTCTGTCTACAGTTTGACTGTGGCAAGCCAAAAAAAAAAAATTAGGACCCCAAATGGCCCTGGAAGTATTGAAATATGTATTGACATGAAAACTTCCAAAATAATCCAGTTGAATTAGGTGGGCGGCCATAAATATCCACTTGGAAACTGTGTAGGGATTTAGACAGCCCCGGAAGTGTAGAACCCGCAATTATAAAGAATTACAGAAGAACATGTTGAACTAAAAACTATCAAGAGGAGCCATTTGGAATAGGTGGGTGGCCACCAATATCCACCTGGATCAGTCCTCCCCCCTTAGGAAGCAATAGTCTCCATTGCATTGAGTTCCCCCATTAGGTGATGAAACTTCTGCTAAATTTGGCCCCGGGTGAGACACTTGCCTTGGTGTAGTAGTTTCCCTGCCTTGACAACCCAATAAAGCTAGATCCTTTGTTGGAAAGTTCCCTTAACCTGTGTGTCCATTATATGATTAGTGGATACATGTTCCATGCAGTCAGGGTTGATCTCTGTTGGTGTCAACTGTTCTGCGATCTGTGAGGTGTCCAATAATAGTGTAAAATGTGGTCGAAGGAGGTCTACATTGAACACTAGGTGAAATCCAAGGAAGGGTGGAGTGTTGAGATCAAAATAATTTTTATCCACAGCCTTGGTGATAGTGTAAGGCCATAGAAAAGTGGGCAGAGCTTCCGATGGGGCCCTATAAGGTTCTCTTTCTACAAATGTAACCATACCTTCTCTCCCACCTGAAGCTGGTGTGGTACCCGGTGTTGATCATGGTGTTTCTTGTGCTTAGCATTGGCTTTCTGTAAAATATCATGGACCTGTTGGTGGATGTGATGAATCCACTGGATGAATCTAGTGGCTTTATTGACCTCAAAATAAACATGGGAATATTCTTCATGTGTGGTTGCAAGAGGTAGTGCAACATCAATGGGACCCAAGGGTTGGAATCCCAGCCCTACCTGAAATGGGCTATGATCGGTGGAGCTATGGAGAGCCCTATTGTAGTTGTGTTGAACATAGGGAATACTCTCATCCCATGTATGTGGATGCTTAGAGTTGTACATGTGTAGGATGTGCACAATGATCTGATTGACAACCTTTGTATGCCCATCGGTTTGGAGGTGGAAAGCAATGGATTTAGTGAGCTTGGTGTCCAACAGTGACCAAAGACTCAACCAAACTGTGTTGAAGAACCTGTTGTCCCAATCTAAGGTGATGGTCTATGGTATCCCAAAATGGACCAACACTCGTTCGAAGAAGAGCTTGGAAGTATATGTCATTGTGATGCTCTTCTTGCGGGCTGTGATAATGGTCATCTTCGAAAATCAATCAACCACCACAAATACAAAATCATTGCCATTCTTGGTGGATGGAAGGCTAGACATGTAATCCATCAATATGGATTCCCAAGGCCTCTCGAGAGTAGGAAGAGGGGTGTATAAGCCTTACTTCTTGATGGTTGTCTTGGAAATGGCATAGGCAGTGCAATATCTGATATACTTGTTGATGTCTTGTCAAATTTTTGTTCAATAAAAATGTTTATGTAGAATAGCCACAATTTTCTCCATGCCAAAATATCTTTCCATTCGACTGTAGTGAGCCTCCCAAATCATCTTTTCATGCTCGGTTGTGGGAACACAAAGGTGGACTAGATAGCAAAACAATCCATCTTGGATATGAAAATTGGTGACATTTTCTCCTGTACCCAAGGTTGATAGGTGGTGGTGAAGTCAGGGTCACGCTGATAAATTTGGGGCCACTCAGATACCTCATGCCCACAGGAATGGAGCACTATGGTAAGTGCAGCAATGGGAGGGCGATTGAGGTAGTCAATGACAGGATTTGTGCTCTGTGTTTTATACTTGATGTTGAGATGGAACTGTTGTAGGTATGTGGAACACTTTTGATGGCGGTCATTCTACAACTTCCCCTGTGTATGTATGAACTACAGAGGCTTGTGATCAATGTGTATGATTGTCTCCTCTTCTAGAATGTATTGTTTCCATTAACGATGGGCTTGAAAAACAAAATACATTTCTTTCTCATAGGTGGGGTATTTTCAGATAGTATCTGAGAGTGTCTCACTATGGTATGCTATTGGATGACCATGTTGAGTGAGAACTACACCGACAACATAGTCAGAGGCATCATTCTCAATCTCGAACGGTTTTTTTTTATCAAGTAAGGAGAGTATTAGAGCTCAACACAAGTGATGCTTCAGATCATCAAATGATTGTTGTTGTGTCTTCCCCCATGCTAACGTTTCTTTTCCACTACCCTTGGTTACTTGGTTGAGGGCCCATGCAATATGGGAGAATCCCAACACAAACCTTCGGTATAAGTTGGCAAGTCCAAAGAAGCTTCGAAGCTCGGTAAGTGTGATCGGGGCTGGCCAATCATGAATAACTTTGATCTTAGTTGGATCCACATGTACCCCATGCTCATCAACAATGTAGCCCAATTATCGGACCATGTTCATGCCAAAGGAGCATTTTTTCAAGTTGGCATATAGCTTGTGTTTTCGCAGAGTGCCCAAAACCTATTGAATATGTTGCATGTGATCCTCCCAATTTCTATTGAAGATGAGGATGTCATCCAAATATACCACCACAAAAGATTTGGTGAAGCGTATCAATACATTATCCATCAATCTCATGAAAGTTGTCGGTGCATATGTTAAGCCAAAGGGCATGACCAACCATTTGAAGAGACCTTCTTTAGATTTGAAAGTTGGCTTCCATACATCAATTGGTTCGATCGGAACATGGTGGTAGCCATACTTTAGGTCAATCTTGCTGAAGAACATTTCCCCTTTGAGTTGGTCAAGAAGGTCATCAATTCGGGGAATTGGGTATCAGTTCCTGACTATGATTTTTTTTAATGCTCTGTAATCAATGCAGATCCGTAAAGTCTGACCTTTCTTCTCTACTAGCAGAATCAGGCTTCCGCAAGGGGAGGATTTTGGTCAGATGTGCCCATTTTGAAGCAACTCTTGGATCTAGTGCTTGATTTTGTCATTTTCTATCAGTGAGCAATGATAAACTAGTCCATTAGTCAGTGGGGCAATGGGGGTTAGATCAATTGAATGCTTGAATTGGTAGTTTGTCAGTACCCCCGTGGGTGAGAAGAAGATATCTTTGTACTCTTCCATGATCCCTTCCACTTGATTCTACTACAAAGAGAGGCTCTATGTAGAGGTCACAGATGTGGTGGCGACCTTCTTCTTATTGCGAGAATAGATCACAAATAAGACGAACTTCCTGGTCTATGAAATGACCTTACTGCATTTCTTAGTAGAGATTAAAGAAATAGCAGTAGCCGAAACTACCTCTGGTATCTTGTACAATTGTCTACCCAAAGTGATAATAACACGGTGGGGTCTAGACTCATACACAACATGTCACTTCCACAATTATGGTTGACCTAAAATAACATCACAAAATTCAAGGGGAGCAATATCACATAATACCTGGTCCTTGAAGGGCTTGATGTTGTAGGGAAAACAACATTGTTCGTTGAGGCGGAGATCTCGTTCTTGGCGAAGCTAGCCGATGGTGTAGGGTTGTGGGTGTGGTGTTATCAGAAGGTCCAGCTTCTTGACTACCTCTGTTGAAATCAGGTTCTTTTAACTGTCGCTATCGACAATGAAATGCAACAGAGACCCCTTTACCCAAATTTGTGAGTGAAAGAGGCATTCCTCTTCCCCTAGTTCTTCTAGTTCACTTGGTTGGACTTTGGTGGTAGTGACAGTGGCACTGGGTTTAGCATCGATGATCTACTTCCCACTTTCTGGATTTGATTCAGAGTCAGAATCTTCCTCTGACTCACAATATTTCATCTCAACCACCAGTTACTGCTTGGAGCGACATTCTTCGGTGTTGTGCCAAGGGATTTTATGGTATTCACAGAATTTTCTCATGTCCTTCTTCAACTTCTCAATACCCTTCTTGGCTTGCGTCTTGGACTAGTTGTCCCGAGAGCGATCTTTGATATATCCCTTTTTTTGTGGGTTTGGGACTCCTTTTCCCTGCTTTGGCTGTGAGTAGTTTGCAGATCCAAACTCTCACCTCTTCTGCTTAAATTTATGCTCGATCTTGAGATCATATCTATAAGTCGCACCTAATGATGCGATGTCCAGAAACTCCATTTTTTTTAATGTATCTATGCATACAATAACATTATTTGAGCATCATATGTCGTTTAGAGTCTTTGATACCCAATTTGGTACACAGGGTATGGAAAATATTAGTGAAATTGGGTACTGTCTGGTCCCTTTCCTAGCACAGTGTGGTCTATATTGTGTATTGGTCCTCGTAGATTCCAAAATGGTAGTATTTTTCTTTAATGGAATCCCTTAAAAAATCCCATGTGGGGGCAACTGAAAATATTGCAGATTCCTCTATGGCCCTTTTCTTAGAGTAAGTATCCCACTAGTCCTTAACATGGGGGACGACCTTGAGGAGTGAAAAAGTAATATTTTCCCTATCGGAAAAATTGTGGACTAAAAAAAACCCTTCGAGCAAATTTATCCATTTATCTACAACATTCGCCTCTATTAGTCCTTAAAATAATGGAATATCAAAATTTACTTGTATATTGAAGGGGGTTGCATGACCTATTGATGAAGATGCATCTCATGTGGGCAGCCACCAAAAGATCTGTGCAATTTTTTCCATCATTTTGTTCCTTTGTCGCGCAAGAGCTTCCTCAAGAAATATTTTGAAAGGATGTCCTACTCCATCATATTTATTCTTGTCCCCCATTGGTTTTTTTTGGGCTTAGCATGGCCGATCTTGGAAAGGCTTGACTAGTTTGAGTCCCAACTTCTTGTACCTCGATCTTGTCGGGGAAATGCATGGAGAAAAAAAATGAAGATCAAACCGCTCTGATACCACTGATCTGGATTTATGAGCAAAACGAAAGGAATAACAAATTGAATACAATAACACAAATATATGGAGAACAACAAGAGATATCCAGTGAACAATAACTTCTATTGAATAAATAAAATAGGTTGAAATTGTAAAACTGCAGAACTGGAAACAACTTGCTCAAATGGTGGTAGTTATATATGAGAAGAGATGTGGCTTGCTACGTGCATCCCTCTGAGAAGAATGATTACAATGAGGCTCCAAATACCTTTTTAACATTCCTCATGAATGCCAAAACCCTAGACATCCAAAAACATAACCCCATGAGATGAAACGCCAAAATTTATGTGGGCCCCGATGGGTAAGTTGGTACCTCAACTTCTCGGGGTCGTAACTTTTGCATACGAACTTAATTTTAGGTGAGTGATATCCCATTGGAAATTTATTTTCGAGAACTACATATTAGGTCATCAAACTCTAACTCTGTCTATAGTTTGACTGTGGCAAGACAAAAAAACATTGTTTAGGGCCCCAAAACAACCCTGGAAGTATAGAATGATGTACTGACATGAAAAATTCCAAAATAATCCAGTTGGATTAGGTGGGCATCCACCAATCTCCACCTGGAAATTATGTAGGGCTTTGGATAGCCCCAAAAGTGTAGAACCCACAATTACAAAGAATTACAAAAGAACGTGTTGAACTAAAAACTAACAAGAGGAGCCAGTTGGAATTGGTGGGTGGCCACCAATATCCATCTGGATCATGGCCAACATTGGTGTACCCACAATGTCATTGAAACCCCCCACATTGTAGCTACATGCATGCACAAAATGTTTTCAATCTTCCATGAGGAGATACTACAAGAAAATATGCATGAAATTGACTATTGGTATAGGTAAATATTCTATAATACTTAAAAGTATCGCTAACCAACCTATACATTTGTATATGTTGTACTAATCATTTCATATTCCTTTTGTAGGTATGAATGGAAACATCGAGGCTTTTCACATATACATGGTTTCTTGTGGCTTGTTGGTGCTCCATACATGGAAACATTAAATTGGGAAACCCAAATCAAATCAACAATGCAAATCATTTCTTTGATAACTATGTTACGGCGTGGAATCCTAGAGAAAACCATGGCACACACATGGCTATGCATCAATCCATTGAAGATGGCCATTTCTTGTTAGATACACAGGAGATATTTGCATCCAACCCACTTGATTACTATGAACAACTCTTGAACCAAGTTCAAAGGCATACAAAGAGCACTGAAAAAACACGTCTCCATAGAAAAGGGTCTACCCTTGAATGCATGTATAAATTCCCTTGAAAGGTACAAACAGAGTCATCGTTCTACATTGATGAAATGGGCCAAAAGACATATAACCCAACACACAATGATGAGCGCATAAACATCCATAATCCTACCATATTCTAAACATGGCAATAAAATGTAAATTTCAAACCAGTCCTCTCTCATCATGCAATTTTGAAATACATTGCCAAATATGCTTCCAAAGTAGAGGGGAGATAAAATACCTACCACCATATGTTGACCAGAATTGCATCAACATCACATCCAAACGACCCTGCCTAAAATTCCTATCAGCGTCTTCACTCAGAAGAAATCATTGACTAGGACATAATTTCCCAAGAAACTTGCCATATGCTACAAAATTTACCCCTTGTCAGATGCAGTCGCACCTTCACCAAGATAAATTTTGGTCGTCATATACTTCACCAAGTCTCTCGTGATTTGTCTAATCATTTGTCTAGCTCCAATTTCATTGATGCATATCTTATATGTCCTGCGTTTTTAGAACCTATATGTCTTATTGACCTGACAAAACACTAGACATATAAGCAAGCACAAAAAAATGAGAACTGGAAAAAAATATAGATCCTGACAATTTTCCATGTATGGCCAGTTTTTATTACAATACCAAACAAACATTCCAATACCTTTGCTAAGTTTTCTTGGAGTGAGCTAATTCTATAAGAAATTACTAGGAGATCATAAGAAATGACTACCATGTACGGCATATTGATCACATCCTTGTGCCCACTCCCATTGAACAAACATCTGAAGATGAGGATATCCATATTAACATACATCCAAACACGGAGATGAATGAATGGAAGGTTTTATCGAGGTTCACTCCTATCGAGAATATAAAATTCACTTCTCTTGATAAGTTGGGAATCTGAGGGATTGACACTTCCCACCCATGGGATCAGCTTGAAATATCAAAAGATACATTGAAAACTACAACAAGCTTCATCAACTACACCCAAAGGAATGGGGAAGTCATACAAGTACTCAATCCCCTCATTCCTTCTAGGAATACATTGTCTACAATTCAACAATGTGCATTCGATATTATCCTACAAAACTTACAAGCAAGAGAACCAAAAGAACCTTTGACAATGATCATCCAAGAAATTGCAGGCATAAGAAAATCATACCTTATAAGTAGCATCCAAGAAGCATTATCTTCTCAAGAAACATTTGGCCATAGCCCAATACTACTTCTTACCCCTACTAGAGTTGCAGCATTTAACATACATCCAACCACTATACATGAAAGACTTAGGATTCCTATCAAGGACATGAAGCCTTTACATGGTTAGTTCCTTACAGTGTTCCAAGAAGAGTTGAAACATATTCAATACATTCTAATTGTTGAGATGAGCTTCATAGGATCTAGACTTTTGTGCAAATTGAGAGTCATTTGTGTGAAGAATTTCTAAAAAAAATCATTGTTCATTCAATGATCGCTGAATAATTCTTGTAGGAGACTTGGGCCAACTACCACCAATAATGGAAAATCCTCTTTATGTAGGAGCAACTCCATGGAGGAGTTTATGGACAACCTTTACCATTGTAATCAATTTGGAAACAATCTTTCGACAATAGGTAATTTTGGGCACCCAACCTCATTTTCGCCAATTCTTGACCAACATTCACAGTGCTACACCAACAATCGATGATTGGAACCTCCTTCAATATAGGACTGATAAATTCTTATCCGTTGAAGAGTGTCATAAGTTTGACACTTCTATTAGTAATAGAAGTCAACTCAAGACTACTATTTGACTTAAGCCTATCACACCTTGTTTCAAAATGTTTAAAGAAACTAGTTTTAAAGAGGAGGGATGTCTGAGGATCACACTCTTGATCTAAATGTAACTTGATAAATGAGCTATTAAAACCTCTTCCCTATGTGCAACAGATCAGGTAAATAAAACCTCAGTTGGATTAAAAAGAGTATTTGATATGATTATGGAGAATTGAATGGAAAAAAATTGAAAATCATCAAAGAGAATATGTTCTTAAATATACTTGACCAGTAGAAGAATAAACCTACACTCAAAAATCCTTTCTGAACAAGATTTAAAAGACTCAAACACACATGTGGAAAAGATTGCACTATGCAAAATAGAGAAACCTTTTCATCAAATACATACAGTCATATGAGCATATAACAGTAATGATATGTTCAAGATGAGGAAATATAAGTGATAAACAAAGATGAGATATACACACCAACCTTCGAATTTATTAACAACTGAAATCTTTACATAGGTAGGATGGATCAAAATAGTCTTATAATAAGAACCTTTAATCCAAAACAGGGATCCAACCCATTATTTTTCTACTTCATCCAATATATAGTGTTTTACATTGGTTACATGCATTTATGGTCAATCTGATAGTCAAGAACACATCAAAACTATTCCCTACAAGTTCTCAGGGAGAATTTATGCCTCTATCTACTTATATACAAAACAATAAACATTTTTACAAAAAATATCCTATAATTAAGGCAACAACCTTGCATAGAAAATCTCCTTGGTTGACTTGCTTTCCACCTAGATGATTATGCTACATATTCCTCTTTATCCTTCCAAGAATTTCTTGATCTTCAATGATCCACTCGAATCAAGACTTTGACAACTCAGAAATGTTGATTGATCTGTAGAATTGACTTATCCCAAGATCCACAAAAAGGGTATCTAATTCCATCTAATGATCCATAAAGTATTTACCTTGTTTACTTCCTTTCTCCATCATTAAAATATGAATTTGTGTCATATAGGTTGAAAAATCGACTGATACAGGTGTTCCTGTAGCGCCAATATTTTCCTAGGTATAAGACTATGGGAACTTCCTGTAGAGCCATATAAAAAACATGTTTTGATCCTTTTTTTCACTCCTTTCATGGCCCGGGTTACAGTGAAAACATAGCAAAAAGAGGAATGGTCCCTTAAATACAAGTTAACAAAAATTTCATTTTATCATCAATCGTCTTTGAGTCAAAATTTAGGGTTTTCATCGAAGGTGAAATTCTCAAACTGTGATTTCTCCTTGAAAAAATGATGTAGTTGCTTCTGCTAGAAAATCCAAACCATTCCTTATTTTCTGCTTGGTTTGAGAACGCGTTTGTATTCTCTTGGGCTTATCTCCTTTAGATCTTATCGTAGGGTTTGGGCCTCTCTTATTCTTTTTACTCTGTTTTCTTACAAAAGTTTTGTTTTTCCTTGTAGGAGTCTTTGTATTTATTGTCAGTCCTCCCTTTCTATACTTATTCCTCTCAAGCTTAGTTACATGATTTTTTTTTCTTGTTTATGGCTCCTCTTTTGGGTTTTCACATTTTTCATCAATAATAACAACCTTTTCTTTAATGGCAGGGTTATACATTGCTTTGGATTTCAATCTGAATTTATTTTGAGGCTTGGTTCTCCTTTTTATCATCAAAATTTTATATCTAGAAGTATCATCTTCAAAGGAGCTTGAACTAGGAAGAATGGTCTTTGGGGAATGATCTATAGGCTGTACAGGATCTATAAATTCTTCTGTTGTCTTGGGTTCTTGATCTTCCTTCAATACCCTTCTATTAACTAACCTTTTGGTCCTTCTAGAATAAGTCTTTTGAGCATATGGAAATGGATGCTTACCTCCACCTAGGATATGAGAAAACCCTTTGTCTGCTTGCAGGATGGTTGGATCATCTTCCATTGGCTCGTTTAAAATATTTAAACAGACTTATATTTTACCCTTTCCTAGAATGACTGGTTGATTTGTGCTAGGAGAAGATTCTTCATTAGGCTCAACAACATTATCATGTAATTGTGTGGTAGGAGGATGTACTTCTTCCTCAAACCCTGACTGGATCAAGAATTGATCCCATGTCCCCTGTAATTTTCCCAGTTCATATTTAATAAGTATCTTAATCAATCCTTGATGATAAATTCCATGAGGAGGGGTCTTAGGGTTTGCTTGAATTTCCATTGCCATATTATTTAGATCTCTCAAGAAGTGATATGGTAGACTCATCCTTTTGGTTCCTGACAAATGAAGAAGGAAACTGAGATGAAACAAAAACACAATGGAATAGTTCCCTTCACATGTGATGTATGGTTTAAGCATAAGCAAGGCCTCCATCCATTCATCAACAATCCAATCCCTAGGGATACCCTTGGCCCAATTTGGATCTCTATGTCTAGGTTTCAAGAACTGGTTTACATACCCTCCAATGATTAATTTATTTTTGAACTAATTTTCTCCATCAACAAGGAGGTTACAAGCTGTTGCTATGGGCTCATTTGTAACCTGCATAACCAGGTTTGCAATTCAATCCCTCTGTCCATTAAAACTTTAAGAAAACACTCAGGCTTCAACATAGTGATATCCATCTAGCTTGGTGTAATGTAAATACCAACTAGCCCGATCGAAGATGTGTATGCAGTCTTCATATGCTTCCATAATCTCGGGCCCTTCGGCTTCTTTCCTTTTCACGTGTCCACCTTTACCCATATTAACTGTTACAACTAGAAGCTGGACTCTTTGTTGTAGAAAAGGGATATTCTTGATGTGTCGAGAAGGATAGGGGATTTGTTGGCTCTATGGATGAAAATTGGAATTTGACCATCTAGAGTAAGAAATAATGCACTAGATTTAAAAGAACATTTTTTTGAGTAAAATCCATCCGCGTGAAATTATGGACAAGAGACGGGTACAACTAAAAAAAACCCCACTTTGTATGTTGTGACTATAAATTGGGTATTTGCTAACTGCCTTGAGTCTTTCATTCAGCTAGGTAGGATGATCCACGTCCTTAAATCCACTTCAACCATCTGTGTGATGATGAAACAAAGACAGGTGGAAGTTCCTGTAGCGCCCTGCATAAACTTTTCCTTTGGCATATTTGAAATTAAAATGACTTGAAAGTCATTATCTAACTTAGTAATGATGAAACAAAAAATATGACATGACATATGATATTTGATCAAAGGATTTGACACTTTAAAAGATGTCATAGGTCAGTCTTTCAAACATGTGCATAATTAATCCTATCCCCCTTTTATAAGACGAAGTACCCCTCATTTTTTCAGCATAATACAATTTGACCCCCCTTAATAAGATTTTGCACCCTTAATCAAAATAATGATTAGGATTTATAGCCTACACAAAAATTTTGAAATGTAGAAACTAAGAGATGAGAGATGAGACTTAGAAGAACAAAATAGGTGATAGCAATGGCTCCATGGGGGGTGGATTTCTCCCTGTGGAACTCCAAGAACTTTGAGTAGACCTGTGCCTTCTATTCTTCAAGCTATCTGCCATGTTATTCTGCAGAGTGTAATTGTTTCAACTCCAAAAGTTGGGTGAAACTTTATTCAAAACATAACAAATTGAAAAAACAAAATTAATACTAGAAACTGAAAAGAATAAGTAGCAGCATGGTTCCATTGGGCTATGGATTCCTTTATTGTCTAGCTACCACACCACACTGATATGTACAATGAGATTTGAGCCACCAATGACTTTAGTAAAATAATTTCTTCAGAAAACACTCATTTACTAGGCCACCAAAAACCTCTTCACCTTCCAAATTCTACAATAGGAAAGTGTTGTTATCCAAGACCTTCTCCACCTTGAATGGACATGACCACAGGCTATCAAACTTCCCATGATGGTCTTCTCTATGAGCATCTCATTTCAGAACTAAATCCCTGGGTAGCAATTGCTCTGTTTTTTCTTTTTTGTCAAAAGTCTCTTTAATCCTTTGTTGATGTTGATGTGCCTTCTCAAGAAGTTTCTCTCTTGCTTGTTGCATTTCTACAATCTAGAAAATCCTTCTGATAGCATCATTAGGTTCAACTTCAATTTCCTACAGCAATTTTACAAATGGAAAAGCAAGTTGTACTGGAAAGACTGCTTCCATTCCATATGTTAACTGAAACGGTGAGGTTCCAGTTTCTCTCTTATTGCTAACACGGTCAGCCCACAAAGCATATTTCAACTTTGAATCCCAAGCTCTCTTATTGTTTTCTGAAAGTTTCTTAATGATATTAACCATACTTTTATTGGATGATTCTTCTAGTCCATTACCCTATGGTAATAAGTAGTAGAATGCCTAATCTTGATGCCATAGTCTTCACAGAACTTTACCATTTTAGTGGATTTGAAAGATGCAGCGTTATGTGTGTTGATCACTTATGGACAACCAAATATAGACAAAATATTCTCTTCAAGGAAACTTATGATTACCTTATCATTTTCCCTCCTTCTAGGCACAACTTCAATCCACTTCATGAAGTAATTTGTAGTTGTCAGGATCCATCTGTGATGGCCACTATATGTAGGGTGAATTTCACCTATGAAATCCAAAGCCCACTATTGGAAAGGTGCAGGAACTTTTACAAGCTTGAGAGGTGAGTACTTAAGCTTATGTTTACCAGCAAACCTTTGGCATTTCTCACATTCTCTAACCTTTGCACGGACATCATAAAATAGAATAGGCCAAGAGTACCCATCCCTAAGTATCTTATATGCAGTGGATTTCCATAAGTGATGTCCCCCACAAACTCCTTCATGAAATTCTGACATGACTCTATGTGCTTCTTCTTCATCAAGACACCTCAATAAAAATCTGGAAGGTTCCCTCCAAAAAAAAGTTTGATTATTTACACAATACTTAACAGCTTTGAGTTTCAGGGATCTTACTTTAGACTTATCCATTCCTGGAGGAGGTTGGAAATTCTGCAAAAAATAAAGGATATCTTTGTACCATTCAGATTCAGTAATCTTTTCATTGACTTGAGAATTGTTGGTTTGAGGTTGAAAATTTCCTGAATTGTTACAGATGTAATCGACTCCCAAAGCTCTGCAATTTGAATCAACTAGCAGCTTAACTAACCCCTTCCCTTTGACTAGATTGGTAGGTTTGATCTCCATGTCGTATTCCAATAGCTTATCTATCCATTTACTTCTCTTTCCATAAAATTCTTGGCTGAGTCAAGATGTCTTTAATATCACTAGATGGTACATATGCAATGACTTTAGAATGTAGCACATAAACTCTAAAATAATTTAGTGCTTTGACGCAAGACGAGTCAACCCTCACGGTTCCACCCTGCTCTCACCATGACCTTCTCATTCTCTCACAGGCCCGAAGAGTCTAAGACTCTTCCAACTCCTCTCGGGATTTCCTGACCCACAAATGTCCCTATCTTCGGGACTTCGGGACTCGCGAGTTCGCGAGTTCAGCGCTCATGATATCGGGTCTTTCACTTCCCCGAATCCCGATCGTCAAAGGGTCAACGTCCTCGGATATCGGGGGTTTCCCTATAGCTTCGAGCTAACGCCACTTGTCAATGCCTCCTCATATGGCTTAACGCCTTGACGCCTGTCGTCCACTTGCACTATCGGGAAATCGCCCTTTGCGATATCAACACTCCGTATTTCAAAACCCCGAGTGCCGAGGTGCCGATTCTCCGAGATCGCGCCACCTGTCTTCCACTAGTACCTGGGGTCCCACGCTGCCACGTCCTCTTCGGGACTTCGCGGATCATGGATCCACGATGCAAGAGTTTTGTGATGTCGGAAACTCCGAACGCCAAACCCCGATATGATGGGATCGTGTGCCACCTGTCCTCGTCACAATCGACGGCTCCCGTTAAATCGAGAAATCGCTATTCGCGATTTCAAAAGGAAATGAACCTCTTGCCTTTGCAATCGCCGAAGCCCGAACCCCGATGTGCTGAAATTCGATGGCCGGTTCTCTCCTGCGCCCAAGGGTTAAACTCCTTGCAGCTTCTCCATGATCCAACGATCCCCGGGATTTCGCGATTCTCCTCTGCGAATCGTGTCCGTTGATTCTTCCTCTTGGAGATCTCCCGCTCCAAAGCTTCTCTCAATTCGCGCTCCTCCTGGGTCTGTTCCCAAAGTCTCACCACGGAACTATCCCTCCCGAGCTTGGTTTCTCCCACTCCTTCAATGGAAAGTTGGCGCACTCCTTGCGCTCAGCGTCCAATCACTCTCCAAGTGTTGGATCTTCAGGACTCTTGTGCGTTTCTTCTCCTCTGTGAACTCTCAACAGGAGTCCTGTTGAGATGCGTAAAAGCGCTGCCCTTCCTGAGCTTCCATCCTGTAGCTTCGACCTCTATAGAAACTCAGTTCCTTTTCTCTTTCTCCTGCAAATGGAGAATACAATGCCTCCTGGCAGTCTTCCAGCTCAAGCCATCTATTGCTGAGTTCTCTGGGTATTCAGTAACCCAATGAAAGTTCCCTTAATGGATGCTTCCTTCAGATAATAGAACTCACAGAGTTCTTCCTCCTGGCTATCTGCGCTCTCTCTCAACGCCCTTCCGGAGGAGTATCTCTGGCGCAGAACAACCAAAATCTCGCTATCTCTGTGCACTCCCGCACTTCGCTCGACGTCCTCCAGACGGAGCTCCTCAGAATCCTCAAGGGAATTCTGGTCTTTCTGAACTCTTAACAGAGCTCTTTCCTCTACGCACTTCTATGCGCATGCTCGATACCCTCTTGGTAGAGCTCTTACAGAACTCCCAGTAAAGGTTCTGTCCACACCAGTGACTCAGTAACACTTCTTTGACTATTGAGGTGTTCAGTAACCCCAACAACCCTCCTTCTGTATGAGTTGTTGTCTTCAAGGATTGTGCCCTCAGCACGTCTTTGTCTGACTCCTTCGAGTTCAGAAGTGCCTCCTCCGTGCTTTGGGATTCAGAGTCTCAACACTCTGTCACGCCCTCATGGCATGAACCCTCAAAGACCTCTCAAACCTGAAATCAAACCAACTCCCTGCAAATACATGATAACAATACACAATTGCAGCATATAATGAACACACACATACAGACATGCATATAATGACAGAAAATGCAGGAAAAACTGCTCTGTATTAATAATGGCAAATGCCTGTATATTTTACAAGATGTTCTCGAGCTCTCCTCAGCTCTACCATTCTCCTTTTCAAAATGAGATATGAAATCTCTTTTACCTGAGGGCTCATTGAGCGCTTCCCTCCAGGTACACCTACCCTATTCAATTACAATGAATGGGGCTGTCTAGTCCAGAATCAGACCTAGATCTCAGCCAATCTACAATAAAGGCCGATCCTATCTAATGCCTACACAAAGGCATGTCTTTCCTGGCTCAACAGCCTAAGCATTTATTTACATTGAATTCAAATTCAAAATGAGGTTGCACCTCCCTTTCATCCCTGAATGAGTGCGCGCTGACGTGACTGGCTGGCTGCATGGAGAGATGCTCCTGCATCATGCTTTGACCAAAGAAAAAGCATGCTTCTCCATGATATCATATTTTAACTCAGCATCCTGAAGTGCCCTGCTAAAAAATGCAATGGGTTGTTCAAAACCCTCAGAATTTCTCTGTAGAAGAGCAGTTGCTAAAGTATCTTGAGATGAAAAAGAAAAAATTTGGAACTCTTTTTCTAAATCTGGGCTAATCAAACACGGGCATCTGAAATAGCATGCTTAATAGACTAGAAATAGTCTTTAGCTTCTATTCTCCATTTGATCTCATTATCTTTCTTCAACATGTCAGTTATGTGTTTGACCAATTCAGAAAAGTTGGGAATGAACCTTCTAAGAAAATTTATCTTCCCAAGGAAAGACTGGATTTCCTTCTTAGTTCTAGGCACATAAAAAAATTGAATAACTATCACTCTAGCAGGGTGAATTTTAACTCCATCATCACAACCAATATTCCCTAGCAATTTCCTTTGTTCTAAAGAAGAATGGGATTTTTTTGGATTTAAAGAAATACCATGCATTTTGCATTTCATAAATACCTATCTCAAATGACATAGATGCTCCTCATTAGAGTTAAAGAATACAGTAATGTCATCCAAGTAGATGACAACAAACTTATCCTTCTCTCCCACGAAGGAAATATCCATGGCTCGCTGAAAAGTGGCCCTAGCATTCATCAAACCAAAAGGCATCTGGGCATCCATAAAAGTATCCCAAGGTGTTGTGAACACAGTCTTCTCCATATCATATGGATGAACATCTACATGATTATATCCAGAGAAACCATCAATTATAGACAGCCTACTAGATCCTACCACCCTCTGTAATATATGTTCCATTTTGGGCAATGGATAGTTGTCTTTCCAAGAACACCTGTTCAAATTTCTGAAATCAACACAAAGTCTTATTTCACCATTCTTCTTTCTCAGCACCATATTTCTATCCAGTCAAAGTACCTCAAGGGTAGAATGATCTTAGCATCTAAAAGTCTCTTGACTTCCTTCTCCATAATGGGTAACAAAAGAGGATTTATCTTCCTTAATTTATGCTTGAAAGGTTTTACATTCTATTTCAAAGGTATCTTATGTTGAATGAAAGTTTCATCAAAGGTCCTAAGATCTTCGTATTGCCATGCAAAATTATCAGTGAACTCCTTCAAAAGTTCTTCATATTTAGCTCGATATTTTGCTGACATGAATTTTGATAATTTAACATGCTTGGGATTTGCAGCAGCCCGAAGATTGCAATCGGTCACCTCTGCTTCTTTTTCAGGATCAGGGAGCTTCACAGGAACATCATTATGATAAAAAAATCTTTCAAGGGGTACCAGACCTTTTGGGATATGATTAGTAGGTAATTGCAAGATCTTATGCCTAGGAATCATATTATGAAAATTCAAATTATGGTTAACCTCATCCAAATCCTCATCTTGATCAATATGAATTGAAGAGAAATCATCTATAGCTTCAATAAACCTTTTGATTTCAGAATATTCCTCAAATACACTCCAATTCTTGGCATTGTCTGGAATAGAAGGCATGTACCTAACCTCTACTTCATATTTCAGCTTTGGGGGAAAAGGAGTTTTAAAAGTACTTGTTGCCACAGCTAGTGAATCAACCTGCTCATTCTGATTTCTTGGAATATATACAATGTTAAAATACAAAAAGAAGGCTTCAACAATGTCCCATACCTCATTTTTGTAGTCTTTCAACTGAATGTTATTTGTCTAATATACATTTCTAACCTATTATACAATGAGTTCAGAATCCCCATGCACCTTCAAATGCTGGATTTTAATTTCTTTGGCTGCTCTGAGACCTAACAACGATGCCTCGTACTCTGCAATGTTATTTTTTGTATCAAATTCTAACTTGTCAGACAGGGTAATGACTTCATGTTCAGGAGAAATCAACACTACACCTGCCCCTGCACCTTCTCTGGATGAGGCTCCATCAAAGTATAATTTCCATAGTAGAATTTGATTTTCAACGGACTATGGAGCAACAACTGGTTTAGTCAAAGGAAAATATTGTTGAACAACATTATCAATATGAAATATAGAGGATCCCAAATCCACATCAACTGCATAGATAGGATGATTTATAGAATGATCAATGCCACTGATAATATATGCCAATTGAGCCTCAGGATAGAGTCTTCTAAATTCTCCTCCAAAAATAGGTATAGTGGCATAAGAGAGATCCATTTGAAGAGATCCCCCCCTTCTTACACCAAGATCTGGACAACAAAATACCAAACCTAGGAGGGATATCAGCTACAACTATATCCATGACTAAAATTTTGGCTGGGATTTGAGATAATGGAACATCAAGTTATTTGATAATCCTCAAGAATTTGAATTTTTTGGAATCAAAAGAAAAGAGATAATGGTATGATTTGGTGATTTCTAACCCCAGTTATTCCATGACAACCTTTGGCATAATATTATGGGAGGCTCCAGAATCTAGCATGCAGTTATGAAGGACTTTTTCATGAACATTTAATGAGACATAAAAAGGAGGAGTGGAGTCATCCCTCTCCTCTGCAATTGGATCTAAGACAATCATGGGTTTTTCATCTTGGAGATTAACCACATCAGTAACAACATCAATGACAGAAGAAGGTTGTAACCATTTCAAAATATGACTCCTATAAAAATTTGTTTTAATCGATTTAGTCAGAGGAATAGGAATTTGATCTTATGTATCTCATGTTCTAGGCTGAAAGGAGATGAGAACTTGTTTTCTTCCAGGGATGATACTTTCATAGCTGCCTATACTTGCTTTCTTTTAGGATTTTTACTGCTTGTTTGTACTTTTGGGGCAACAAGTTTATCTTTTGGAAGAGCAGGTTTAGCAGGAGCTGATTTGGATCTAAGATTGTACCCTTGTTGATTTGTGTTACAAAGAATATTATCTGGACTTTCCCAAGCCTATGAATTCAATGAATATTCATGTTCATTCTATGTTAGGTGACTGAGAGAAATTTCATCTTCGAACAAATGAATATCCAAATCTTCATCAACCTCTTCAGCTTCCTGATTTTCTTCAATATAATTATTCT
Source organism: Picea engelmannii (assembly GCA_009831015.1). Taxonomy (NCBI): domain Eukaryota; kingdom Viridiplantae; phylum Streptophyta; class Pinopsida; order Pinales; family Pinaceae; genus Picea; species Picea engelmannii. Next base: position 812,127 of record ML780261.1, on the reverse strand, counting down.
GCAGAGGTGTCTAGATTTTATGATCATCATTATTCTTCTTGTCCCTTTGCATGATCTGAGGGTTATAAGGTCTTCTATGTTGTTTTGTATTTCAGTTTCCTTCTTGAGGTGTATTCCATTTCTGTTTTTCCAATCTAAGTTTAGACAACTCAGATGACATTTCCTCCATCTTTATTTCCATATCCTCCAAGGAAAACTTTTGATTTTTAGTATTTTATGAAGAATACTTATATTCTTCCTTAATATTTCCCTTATCTGATCTCTTCTTGAGTTGTTCTGATGTTAGAATGTTGGATTCAACTTCAAGGGCTAAATATTCCATATCAGCCAAAGTGATTGATCTTCTTTCCCTCAGTAGAAAACATTAACATCAAAGGCATTAGCATAAGTGACCTTTGCTAGCCTTTCATCTAGCCTAATATCATCTTGTATCTTTTGATACATCCAAATGAATCTCTGAGAGAATTCAAAGACAGATTCCCAATTTTTCTCTGAATATTGTTGAATTTTGTCATATAGTACAAATCATCTTTCTTGTCTCCCCACTTTCTCAAGAAGTTATCATCAAGGTCTATGATGGTGGTAATAGAGTTATCTCTTAGGTTCCTAAACCACTTCCTCACTTCTCCATCTAAACTTTGAACAAAATCCTCATCCACACATCATCATAATCCACTTGAAAATTGTCAATAAAGGAATAAAAAGTAGTTAAATGATCCTATGCAGTTGTTTCCCCTTCATTGTCAAACCTTGGAAGATACTTCATGTAATCATTTCCTAGGAGAGGATGGAGATTATTTGGAAAAACTAAAGGTGCATATCTGGCAGCCCTGGTAGAATCCATTGGATTGGGAGATGTTGCACTAGCCATTCTTTGACCACCCAAAGGTTGATTTATGTGTGGTGATTGTGGTGATGAGGACTTAGGTATTTTCACCAATTGAATCTTTGGAAAAGACTGAAGAATTTCCTCAACAAGTTTTTCAGCAGCAAGCATATTAAATTGGAAGCTAGGATTTGGTTTGTCTTCTTCAATTTCTTCAAGGATTGGGATCTTTTCTAAGGGAATATACTATGTTTCTTCAGGGAATTCAAATCTTTCCTCATATTTATATCTACTCTCAGGATAGGGTGTGTAAAATGATTATGATTCAACAAATTCTTCTTTCCCCGAGGTAGATTCTTCAGAAGGAGGTAAAAGAAATAGTTTCTCATATCCTAATTTTTTAAGAGCTTTGGATTATTTTAGGATCTTCTCGGGGTCTGAAACAACAGGCACATCTAGAGATTTTGGATGGACTCTAATCCCCTTTCTCTTTGGAGCAAGAGTTTCTAATGTGGAGTCACCAGGTGAAAAGATATTGTAGTCAACTATGTATAGATATAGTTTCACCATCTACAACTAGATATATCAACTTATGTCATTCTACCTAGGGAAAATCTTATCATTTTCATCCCCGACAAGGATGCCAAAAGATGTTAGCGCTAGAAGTCAACTCAAGACTACTATTTGAGTTAATCTTAGCACACCTTGTTTCAAAATGTTTAAAGATAATAGTTTTAGAGAGGAGGGAGGATCACACTCTTGATCTAAATGTAACTTGATGAATGAGTTATTAAAAACTCTTCCCTTTGTGCATCATATCAGGTAAATAAAACCTCAGTTGGAGTAAAAAGAGTATTTGATATGATTAGGGAGAATTGAATGGAACAAAATTGACAATCATCAAAAAGCATCTGTTCTTTAATATACTTGACCAATAGAAGAATAAACCTACACTCAGAAATCTTTTCTGAGCAAGATTTAAAAGACTCAAACACACGTGTGGTAAATATTGCACTATGCAAAATAGAGAAACATTTTCAGCACATACATACAGTCATATGACCATATAACAGTAATGATATTCTCAAGATGAGGAAATAGAAGTGATAAACAAAGATGAGATATACACACCAACCTTCGACTTTATTAACAGTTGAAATCTTTACATAGGTAGGATGGATCAAAATAGTCCTATAATAAGAACCTTTAAGCCAAAACAGGGATCCAACCCATTATTTTTCTACTTCATCCAATGTATAGTGTTTTACATTGGTTACATGCATTTATGGTCAACCTAATAATCAAGGACACATCAAAACTAATCCCTACAAATGCTCAGGGCGGGATTCTTCCTCTATATACTGATATACAAAACAATAAGCAATTTTACAAAAAATATCCTACAATTAAGGCAACAACCTTGCATAGAAAATCTCCTTGGTTGACTTTCTTTGCACCTGGATTATTATGTTGCATCTTCCTCTTTATCCTTCCAAGATCTTCCCGATCTTCAATGATCCACTCGAATCAAGACTTTGAAAACTCAGAAATTCTAACTAATCTGTAGAATCGTATTATCCCAAGATAGACTATAGATCCACAAAAGGGTGTCTAACTCCATCTAATGATCCATAATGTATTTACCTTGTTTACAACCTTTCTCCATCATAAAAATATGAATCGATTTCATATATGCTGCAAAATTGGTTGCTACAGGTGTTATTGTAGCACCAATATTTTCATGTGTATAAGACTACGGGA
>ML780261.1:781839-801717 GCA_009831015.1 Picea engelmannii | reverse complement strand
TTTATCATCCTTGTGAATAGACTCGCCACTCCAACCTGATCTGTAGATATGCCATTATATGAAGACTTAAAGAAACTCCTGATATAATTAACAGCCTCAGCCACTATAGCTTCCTGGCCTTTATGAAAAGTTCTTGAATCATCACAAATCTCCCAAATATGTTTGTTATTCCTCCTGTGGTTAGAAAACTGTTGAAAGAACTTATTATTTTGATCTCCGCTTTGGACCGAAATGGCCCGACTCCGAATGTGCCATAAGTCCTCTTGTGATTTTAGGAGCTTGTTCCTTTCAACTTCAAATTTAATGAGAGAAGACTCCACCTATGGATAAGTAGAACCCTTCGAGAGCCTCTGAATATAAAGTTTGATATTACCTTCCAAGTAATCCATATTTTTTGCATCTCATTCCTTCTTATCTTTTGCAAATCGCTTTGTAATTACTTTTAGGTCCTTCAACTTCCAAATAAAATGGCATTGACAGTCTGTTTCCTAAAAGAATTTTGGGTTGTTCCATAGCTCATGCACCAAATCATTAAAGTATTTTTCTATAAGCCACTGAGAGTGAAATTTAAAAGGGTATTCTTTTGGGAAGAGAGAGTTCTCCAATTGCAAAATAATTGGCGCATGGTCCAATACATAAGGAAATTCCACCCAATTTATGTACAAACTGACATTCTGAAGCAAGTCCTCCGATACCAAAAACCTATCCAATCTCTTGGCAATCATATCAATACCTGAACGACCATTAAGCCATGTCGGGGCCAACTTGTCAGGCTGAACATCAATAAGTTTATGATTTTGAAAAAACTTGTCGGGCTGAACATCACTAAGTTTATGATTTTGAAAAAGAGAAATAAAGAAAGTTGCAAGTTGTCCCGAAGAAGCAGATCCTCCCCAAATTTTTCCAGTTGAAACTATAATATTTAAGTCCCCCACAATCACTAGACTTTTCAAAGATAACAGACCATTGTTTTCCAGATTTGTCCAGAACAGTTTACGCTCCAGACACGGGTCATAGACATTAAGAAGATTGATCTTCCTCTTACCTGCAATAATCGACCTTGTTAGCAAAATCCTACCACAAGTAAGGTATGGAACCAAACTAAAAAGATGTGGATCCCATGAAACCAGAAGACCACCCAAAGAGCCTACTGAACTCACTGCACAAGTTAACCAGGAGGGATGAAACTTTTGCATATAGAATCGAGCTTTTTGTTCATGAACCATTGTTTCCTGTAGGAATACAATATTTGGATGTGTAGTTTCCAAGGCACACCGGAACGAATCAACTTTTAGGGAGCCTCCAATCCCTCTAAGATTTAATGACATAAAAATCATTACTTAGCCTTGCTATGGCCTTCACTGCTCTAAGTGCCCCACTGTCGGAAGAGGAAGGATCAGTGCCTAAGGAAATGGAATTTGACGACTGTAACTTCTTCCTTGAACTTCTCGTTTTGATCGGAGAATATTCAATTCCAAGCCCCCAAGACCAAGAGTACTCTTTTGATGGCTCATCTTGATGGGGAGACTCTAAGTTAATATCCCCAGAGGAAGTAGGCAAATCAATGATAGCATTCCCAAAGAAGGTAGGTAATTATGTCGGAGGGTTATTATCACGGAGAAAGGGAAACAAGGAATCCAAAACCACAGACAAGGAGGAATCTCCCTCCTCAGATTCACGACATCCCAAAGTCGGAACAATCTTGACTGGGAAGGGAGAAACCCCCTGTTGAATATCCACAGAGGAGTTGGAAAGAGTAGGTGCTCGGTCCGCTTGAGGTCCAAGACTAATACGCTGGTAAACCACATCAGGTAGGTCCTTCCGAACACAAAAAGGTTTACCATTAGAACCACCCAGACCCCCCGACGACATGCTGTCAAATATAGGTGAGGAAGGAGAGTGTAAAGGATTTAATACATGAGTATCAATATCTTCCCCCGAGGGTAGCACCACAGAAGAGTGAAGAGAATTTAAAACAGGTGAGGACTTTAGATCTTCTCTCTCCAATAAGGATAAAGTATTAAAAAGAGGTAGACAATAAAAGTGTAACTTACCGGTGAGAGAAACATCATGTTCCAACAGGGGCTAAAGCTCTGACTGAGGAACCTAATAATCGACTCCTGCTGAAACCACTTCATTGTTTATGTCCTCCAAGTCCCTATGAAGAGCCTTGTCTTCCGAGACTTCCTCTTCAACTCTTCCCATACAAGTGCTCCTCATATGACCAATACTATGACATTTTCTACAATGGAAAGGGATTCCGAGATAGTCCAGTCTCTGGACTAGTCTGTGCCCCCTTTATTCAACCTCTAGGAGTTTAGGTAGACCCCCGTGGGTGTCCATCTCCACCAAAATATTCCCCATTTTTCTATTTGCAGCAGAAAGAATAGAGTCACCAAGTGAAACGAAGGCGCCTAAAGAGTTACCGATAGCTTCGAGGGTGTCCACATTCCACAGCTGTAGTGGTAAACCAATGAGTAAAACCCACAGATGTCAGAATTGAAAGTATTCCATCTCTAGGTTAAAGGCCACACGCCAGCGCTTAATCATAAGGCTGGAGCCACCAATCATCCATTGATGAACTAATAACCGAGCAGAGTCTTCGGGAGAATTACATATAAAACCTATCAATCCTTTGTTCAAAAAAATTAGCTCCAGGGAGTATCCTAACAATGGCTTCCAGGTGAGGTCCACCCACTCCACCAAGGAAACTTTACAAACAAATCTGTATGACAATCTACCAACTAGACCATAAAGCGCTAACTTGCAGGTCTCGACAAGACCCACATCCAAGCCTAGCACCATACTATGAATGGTTTTTTTTTCCCTCCATGGTCTGGGTCTAGACCCAAAGCTCCTTGTACTCTTAACACCTTCCTTTGAACTATTTGGAATAGACTTAACCTTACACCGGTCTTCCCGAGGCTATGCCATAGTAAAATTCTCAGAAGACTTTGGAAACCCTGAAGATGACGACAAATACGCTGCAAAAGACAGAGAAGGACTAGAACTAAGGGTAGTGTGTGAGAGCGGAGGTAGTTGTGGTTGTACAATGTGCAGATTAATGGCGTCAGTACGAAGCCCTATTGAATCCACCTGGTCGAAAAGACCCATAGCTTTCCAAACTTCTTCGTCAACCACATTCAGCAGTGTGTCGACATTTGCCTCGACAATTGGCAAGATCGTTGTGGCCATTCACTACCACATGGGCTCCACTGAGCCCAAGCTCTCAGACAATTAATAAGATACAGTAATGTGCCCGAAAAAACACAAAACCAATATTTAATGGTCCAATAAATGAATAAATGGCCCAAATGCCATTTGGCTGGAAGCATTAATCCACCCCAACATGGACCTCAGCTAACCAGTTCCCTAAAATAGATAAGTTGTCAGTTCCTCCTCTAAAACATAAACCAAAAGCAAGGCTAAATCTCGTTCCAACGGTAAGTTTTTCCGGAAGACCGCCATCCCTGTTTAAACCACAAAAAAAACTCAAAACAACTCCAATAAGAAGACAATAAAGCCTGTTCAAAAACCCGATGGACTAAGAAGAGTAAACCGATCTAACTCAATGCAATCCCTACACCCTGTGTAATCCCCAACGCAATTAGAGACCAACCCAAGATGTTCAGGATTCAAAAATTCACTCCCACCCAAGACCAAAGATTGATATTTAGGGGAACTAGGTTTTAGCATTACTAGATGGTGGGACATTATTTTGAATAAAGAAGGGCTAACCTCGCGACCCTAATAACACCCTTGTATGTCATTTTAATATTGTACAAATTCAATATTTTGAACCTGCCCCATAATTAAACTATGATTTATTCTTTGAAAGACAACCTTCTCCACATACGACTCCAAGACATTTTTAAAGGTCGTTTGTAGTTCTTACGATAAGAAGTTGGTACGACACTAAAAAATAAATCACTTTGCTTGTGAAGGATGAGTAAGCATGTATACTCAATGGACAATCAGTTATTTATGAAAGTTAACTGTAAATTAAACTCAGTTTGAAAAAATAAATTTTATGTCAAAAAGTATTAAGAAAATAGTATGAAAAAATAGTCCAAAAAATATATGTAAATTAAGTAAAATAAATTTAAATTAATTATTATAAAAAAAATATGTAAATTAAACAATAAATTTAAATTAATCATTGAAAAGAAACGTTATATAAATTAAGCAAAATAAAATTTTAAATAAAATATTTTTACGCCGAAAGGCGTATACCTATTGACAATGGGCAGAATTAATCACCTTTTAATCATAAATTTCAATCTTAGGGTTGGCAATTGAAGATGCTGGCATATTCTTCGTCGTCCTCTCTAATCAATGGATGAGATTTTGATAAATTATCTTCCGCTCATTTATAAAGAGGTACGTTTATGTGATTACTTTTTCACATTTACTAAATAAGATTAAAAATTTACTTGCTCACTACCAGATTGCCACGTTTAGTGATTAAGAAATAACAACAGAAATTATTATTACTGGGCGGATGGATATGGCACGTGGACGTTTCAATTAACAGTGAAATTGGATGAAAATTGGATGAGCGCCGTCATTTTTTTACGTGGGCGGATGCTTATGGCCGCGTGGATTAAACCTCCCCTCAGCGTTTCAACTTCATCACGGAGAGGCGGACGCAGTTTCTGTTGAACCATAGATTACAGGGACACGGTGGCTGGGACACGATCATGGAGAGGCGGACGCAGTTTCTATGGTTTTAGTGACCATAGATTGCAGGGACACGGTGCCAAAGAACAGAGACCGTCGTTGAACGCCAAAGAGCAGGCCAATGAATAATTTTGAAATTCTTTAAAAAATAATTGAAATATACAACCTAATTAAGTGTCATTTGAGAAAAATGTAAAGATAAAAATTATAAAAATGTTTTTTTTTTTTTTAATATTAATGTCAATAAAATATAATATTTTTTTTATGAAAAATGTAAAAGTAAAAGATTATGATGACATTTGTTATTAGTGGGATTGAAAATATATTAATTTATATTTTTGAAATTTAGTTATACAATTTTATTTTTTTGAGCTCAACCTAAGTTTGGATCGGGAGAAACCTTTCGGCGTTCACCAGCCACGAGTTTGTGGCTGTGCTAGTTATAAGAACACTCAACAAACAATCATATTCACCACCCACTTAAGAAAAAAAAAATCTAAACAATCATATTCACCACCCACTTACGAAAAAAAATCAGGCAAAAAGGAAGGTATAAAAAACAAACCCACACTTTTAATATTTATTAAAAAAATTGAATGCGCAGAAAAGGCCAAATGATATTTAAAAAAAAAAAATATTAAGAAAGGTCAAAAGAGAGGTATATAAAAAAACTAAAATGAATGCACTAAGAAAGGCCAAATGATATTAAAAAAAAAATGTATTAAGAAAGGTCAAAGAGGTATATAAAAAAGTCATGTAAGAATTGACAACCTCTAAAAGGTAATGAGAAAGGTGAGTAACCGTGTATTGATGAAGCTCCTTACATTTCTAAATCTAATAAGTGATTTTATATAGGGAATGCATATTACAAGATGGAAAGAGAGTTTAAGTTAAGTAATTGGTGAGAGTCACTAGTTTCGGTGTAGGAAACAGATCTGGTTATAGGGTTAGTGGTGTTATTGGTGATTCCGATGTTGGCTACTAAACTGAATAAAGGCGAGTGGAATATAAAATTCGAAGTAGAAGCAATGGAGGCTAGGGGTTAGAGGTTTTTGAATACAAGGCTCAAGGTGCAGTTAATTTTTTTTTATATGTAAATGGGCATACGTTGTAAGACCTAGTTAGGCATGTGTACCTCGGTTTTTTGAAATGTCACCGGTAAATCCTAGATGACCTAGGTGATAGGGGGAGAGCATGTGGTATTCATGGATACCCTGACTTTGAGGGAGGTTTGGCCATATTTGGTCATGTGAAACCCCAAAGGGGCGGTGGGGGGATTGTTAGGTTAAGAGTCATGGTTTCGGGCACATGGTTTTGGTAGCTTGTGATTTTAGTTTAAAGAGCTTAGGATACTCCATTGAAATTTTCCTTGAGGTGAGAAGTGAAGGCTCACATGGCTGGCTTAGTTGGATTCGATGAAGGAAGTACATCTTTCTTAGTTATGGTGATAGAGTTAAGGGATGTAGATTGTGAGATCCTACTGCCCAAAAATCATCAATAACAGAGATGTATACATGGAACAATCAAGAGTTGTTCAGGATCGCAAAGGGAGATTTGTTTGCAAACTTGGGGAATCATTGTATGGCTTAAGGTAACCAGGCAATAGTACAAGATGTGTGATTCCTTCATGGTGATTCAAAGTTATTAAGAAGTGAGTATGTTCATTGTGTTTATGGCATATTCATTATATTGGTGTTATGTTGATGATAAGTTTGTTGCAAACGAAGCATGGTTTAGTTCAATAGGTTACATGCTCAGTTGGTCATGATGTTTCAAATGAAGGATCCAAGAGCAACAAAACAAACCTTGGGCATAGAAGTACACAACGATGGAAAAATGATAAGTTGTGGTTGTTGCTGACGAGGTTCATTATGAACTTTGTGAAACTAGTAAATATCCCTTTGGATTTCTATTGTAATCTTTCTTCAAATTATGTCTTGATAGTGTTGATGGCCAGAATTGACCATGATCAACATTTGAGAAATCACCCAGTCAGGGCCCCAATCAGACCCTTTTCCCTTTGGAATGATGATTTTGATTGGTTATAATGGGTCTAGTTACCCATTTAAAGGTTTTTCTCCAATGAATGGAGACTTAACTTGAAGCTCTGTTAAATCCTACTTGCAGAAAAGAAAAGAATTATTCTATCTCTATTCTAAGCCTAAACTATCCTAACCGAGATATAGAAGTAATTCATGATGTCTTAGTTAGGAGCAAGAAAAATAACAAGAAAATGAGAATGAGACAATGTAAGCTATCAAGATTTAGAAATAGTTCATACAACTTGATAACTATTAACACAAATACACGTTCACCTTAACTCAATAAATAATTACTGAGAAAAGTACAATTGTGCATACTCACTCTCAGTTGTGAAGGATGAACTGAACATGAAATAAAGATAGATTGTTAAACTATGTAAACAGTTCACATAATCAAACAATCGTTTAGACAAACACATATGAGAAATCAACCTAGTAAATAGTTACTGAGAATTTATCCATAAGCATATTCACATTCAGTAATTTCATTTCGTCAAATATAGACCAACCATGAAAAGTAGCTTATCAATGGTTTTAAACAAACACAACTTTGCATAAATCGACAACAATGCACATCATGCAAACTTATATTCATCTAGAATATAATTTAAACAAAACAAAAGTGAAGTCTTTCATTATCTCTAATGATGATAACAATATCAAAATCAATTACAATAGAAAGACCTGCAGGGTCTTTTGACAAGTCTCCTAAGCTTGACAACAGTGCACAAGCTCACGATTACTCGTTTCAAACTCTATACACATGATATCATGAAATAAATTGTATCAATACAAGTTTCTTCATGTCTTAAGCTCAGTTTTCTATCTTCTAGAATCCTTCAATATTCTCTTTCTTTGATCATTGGATTTCAAAGTAGAATTCTTAACAACAATGCAAGCCTTCTTTCTCCTAGTCCATCCCCCTCCTTTGAAGCTCTCATCATCCTTTTATAACCTTTGAAAGTTTGTTTTACTCCCTTTATCTTTGGCTTCAAATCCTCCATATCACCTACCATCCAAACCATAAGATTTGTAAAGATTTTTATAACTAAATAAAATCTAAATCTAAATAAAAAAATATAAAATCAAACTTAATTAAACTTAAAAACTAAAACTGATTAAAAACTAAACAAACATAAAATAAAATCGAGTTATTACTTAAGGAATAAAATTTAAACTAGAATTTAATTAAAATCTATTAAAACTAAAATTAAATTTAGATTTAGATTTTTATAACTAAATAAAATCTAAATCTAAATAAAAGAATATAAAATCAAACTTAATTAAACTTAAAAACTAAAACTGATTAAAAGCTAAACAAAAATAAAATTGAGTTATTACTTAAGGATTACAATTTAAACTAGAATTAAATTAAAATCTATTAAAACTAAAATTAAATTTAGATTTAGATTTTTATAACTAAATAAAATCTAAATCTAAATAAAAGAATATAAAATCAAACTTAATTAAACTGATTAAAAGCTAAACAAAAATAAAATAAAATAAAATAGAGTTATTACTTAGGGATAAAATTTAAACTAGAATTAAATTAAAATCTATTAAAACTAAAATTAAATTTAGACTTATATTTTTCTAATTAGATAAAATCTAAATCTAAATAAAAGAATATAAAATCAAACTTTTTCCAAAAGAAAAAATTGCTCAATTATATTAAAATATAATATGTTCTCAGAATCCGTTACATTTAGAAAAGTGAGACGGACCAACAGGCAAGGAAAGTTAATCTCTTTCAATTGGACAATCCAATTCGAAGGGAAGTTGTCACATACCCACTACGAAAATCAAGCTTTTTCGTTGATTTCTCAACGATCAGAATCCTTGAAGTCCTACGAGGCTTAGCACAGGGTAGCTCTTTCCTTTTTCCACCTCCATGTGGTTGTAGTTCACGACTATGGGCCGAATCAACACGACGTCTTTTCGCACTTTGCGACTCAGTACTACCGGAACGTCGAGTCGCTCGACTTTGCAAACCCCGAAGCTTGAAACAGCGAAATGTCGAACCCCGACGGAGCTAGCGAGGAGCAAGTTTCTCTCTTGGGGTCTTTTCTAAGTGACCCTATACTGTGTCCACACGCTTAAGCCAGCCAAGAGCTTATCGGCTTTTCGCGATTCGGTGAATTGCAATACACGACTTCTACCTTTCCCCATTCAAATCCCCGAAACTTCCAAGGTCTCCAAAGTTTCCCTCCAAAGGGAGATCGACGACCGTAAGCCTCCCCTGATCCAACGGTATGGATCCTTTCGGGGTTTCAGTACTCGGGAGTTCAAAATGCAACGACTCCAAGGGTCTTCGTCATTCAAATCTCCGAATTCCGATATGGAAAGTCGTGTAAGAGATCGACGGCTCTTAGGAGCGTGGATCCAACAGTCCACAGGATTTCGGGTATCAGGATTTCATGACTCGCGAAGGCAAGGTTTCTTGCCTTTTGGTTCCCCGGATGCTGAAACGCCGAAACGTAGACTGGCAGCCACGTGTCCCTTCGATGGACGGCGACGAACCTCAACCAAGATCGACGGTCGTGGTCTTTTTGGGATGATCAATGGTCACGATCAAATCTCGGATTTTCTCAATCTTAATCACACCACACGCCATTTCGAGGCTTCAGTGATCGGAATTTCGCGACTCGTGAAGACAAGGGTTCTTTGCCCTTTTGCTTCCCGGGTGCCGAAACGCCGAAGCGATTACCAGCGGCCACGTGTGCCCTATAGATGGACGGTCCAGGCACTTCCATGGACCATGGGGTCTATGGTCCCAATTCCTTCATCTCTTGCAAGGGAAAAAGGGGGTCGTGGCATTAATGCCTGCGTCTCTTTCTTAAATCAAATGGTCATTACAGACCCTGGGATCCTCCGAAGGGATCCTATTCGTGCATTGCTTGCAAAGGTAGAGAGGGGTCGAGGAATTTTCATCCACATGTCCTCCCTCAGATGAACGGTCCTCGTTGTTTCGCGATTTCGCGACTTGCGACCCCCAATGACGCAAATCCTTTGTCAACTCGAATCCCCGGTATCCAAAATACCGATGGACTTTCGATCTCCGCCACGCGTCCTTCACGGATGGATGGTCTAGATCTATATCGGGACTTTCACCATGGAGTGTCCCGATCCCTTGTCAACAGGACTCCCGGAATCCCGAGTTCTGAATCCTCGAAACCGACTCCTCTCTTGGGACTTTTGCCCTTGTTCACGAGGGGTTTAACCCTCGGGTATCTCCTGATAGATCCAACGGTTGTCAGGTTTTCCAGTCGAGATCTGACGGCTCAGACAGGTTTCTAATTGGTGCATTCTCCCACGACTTCCTGGACGTGGAAAAATCAATAGTCCTGATGTTCTCATGGACCTTGGGGATCTACGATCCCGATCTCTTTGCTACCCACGAAGACACAGAAAGACAAAGTGGTAAGGCATTTAACCTCCTACTTTCTCCTACCGATCTAACGGTCATGGGTGACCACAGATTTCCCGACAGGATCTCCTCCGTCGGTTAACACCTATTCAGGGTTAAGGCGCTTAACCCTCCAGTTTCTTCTTCTGATCTGACGGTCGTGAGTGACCACCGATCTCCCGATGGGATCTCGTCCATCGATTCGATACTTATTAGGGATTTCTTAAGGCCTTGCGCCTTCACGTCCTTTTCCCAGGTTCTTGATGGGCCTTTTCGAGAAGGGTATCTCTATGGGGAGGTTTACCCAGGGTACTATCTAAGGCAGATAAGGGTATCTCTCTTCTGAGATCCAGGCGTGAAGTCTGAATTAGATCAGTATGCATATAAATAACAATTTATGAGAACATAAGCCATACGTAGTATTTCGATATAAACATACAGCTACCAGTACTGATCAAGACACCATACAAACATTCTTATAATGAAATCATTCACAATTTCACAGCTTATGATCATAAATGTCAGCATACATATATTTCAAGATTCCAAAGGCAAAACACTTATCAGAAAGTAACACCAGGGGTTATGCAACTGCTGAGAGGGATGCTCGTTTCCACCCAACCGTAGGCTCAACGACTCCCAGTGGATTTACCACTAGCCACCCCCAAGCTGAGACCATGATGCTATGAGACTGCGTCTCTGTTTGCTAGTGACCAGGAGCGAAGGTTACTCTCCTTCCTCTCTGCTATCACCCACTCTGCATAGAGCCAGAGTTCTCTTTCTCCCCTCGCGTCTGCCCCCAATCGCTTCTCCCCCCACGCCTTATCCTCTTGCGAGGTTGTGTGTGGCCCAATTTCCCTCGCGCTGGTCAGGCCTGACAGCTCTACGAATGGGCGGTTCACCTCCCCATCCCTTATTAACTCTTGAGGAGCCATCCACCTACCAGCCTGCGAGACATTTAATTCGGGGCCAGCGAGCCGCTTTTGGTTCTCCGGGCCAGTGGAATCCAAATACGGTATTGATTTTCGGTGGAAGTTAATGCCGCCTTTCCAGGTGCCTTCCACCGCCTTTCTGCAGCCATCGTGGTCTCTTTTTTAGCATATCCCCTCTCAACAGTCCTGCAATATAAATTCATAATATTATGCACATTCATCGACCTTTTCCACAAGGTCCATTCACATCACATATTCACATTTCTGAGTTTGCCACAGTTCTTGGCCAGTCCAGTTATTTTTACAAACTGGGGGAAACAAGGTGTTACAATTGAAGTTACCCTGGAATATAAGAAAGAGAAAACCACAAGTCGAAAATGATGAGAGGAGAGATATCAAGAAATTCTGCCAAAAAATAGTGCCAAGTTATGTGAAGGAAATGATGATGACGACAGATAATTGTATGCTCAAGACTTAGAATAATTTGATAGTATGTGAGGGACCCTCATGGTCGTCCAACCAATGGGTGTAGTTGATCAGACCTGCTTGATTTTGAAGTGTTGTCTTAGATAGCAGGTCCGCTTCCCTATTGAACTCACGAGAAGTATGAGAGAAGATGAGTTCCTTAAAGTGGCGTTGTAGTGTTTTGATTCGGTCCATCCAAGCCAAGAGGGAGATCGAATGAAGCTTGCCACTATGATTTAGCCAATCTATGATAACTTTTGAGTCGTTGATCAGTTGAAGGTGATCAATATTAAACCTCGTGGCCAAGTGAAGTGTTGCCCAGGCACCCAACAATTATGCCCTTGTGTTGGTGCCTGAGCCACAACTGAAGGTCCATTTGTAAAGAGAGTTTTCAGTCAATCTAATCAAACCCCCTACACCACTCAATGCTCCACTGTGTTGGGATGCACCATCGAACCACCCCGTAGTAATATTCTCAACAATGGAAAGATTTATAAAACAATTAATTTTCCCTTTGGGTGGATAGATTTCTTTCCAAATCTGATGCAGACCAAGAGCTCTTTATGCTACTGAATTGATGGAAGGAGATATATTGTCAAAGATCAAATTGTTTCTTGCCAGCCAAATGTGCCAGATAACCAAGGGGGGTAAAAAATTTATAAGAGCGCTCACTGGAAGTCCAATGGAAAAAACAATCATAATTGGAAATCCCATTCCAGGCAGAGGTGAGGTGATAGTCATGAACAATTTTGTTCCAGACTTGTTGCGCGAAATTGCAATGAATAAATAGATGTATCACTAATTCTTCTTCCTTAAAGCATAGCTGGTAGATATTGGGACCGTTCCATCCTTTCTTTAGTAAATTGTCCCATGTGGAGATTGTGTTTTTGTCAGCTAGCCAAATGAACAGTTTTACCTTTAATGGAATTTTCCAATCAAAGATGTTTGTGCCATCCGGTTGTGTTGGAATTATTTGTTGTGCTAGAGATTACTGAGTAAATATTTCTAACTGATATGCGACCCGAGTTGTCTCCGCTAGCCCACAGGAGTTGGTCCACATTGTTGTGAAGGTAAATACCTGATCTAGAAAGTGTATGACAAAACCCGTCCCCCTCCTCTGCTAGATCGTGACGAAGCTCCAAAACGTCACCCGGAATCCAACCAGGAGTCAGATTCCCCGGTTTGTTGTGTACCGATGCTTGAAATAAGTAATGTATATTTTTGGAGTGCAAGTGAGTGATGAGAGAAGGTGACAGGTAAGAAGATGAGACGATGCCAAGAATGCGATCCATGCCAATCTTGATGGAGTGGCCGGAGCCAGTTTTCCAGCTGATCCAAGTTTTGATCCAATGGGCCGATCTGTTCAGGTTCCTCCACGTCTGAGAAACTTCCCTGGGGTAATTAGGATTTGAATGAAGCCAAGTCACAACTCAAGTAGAAGGTAGATATTTGTCTTTGATAACTGAGCTCCAGATGCCGAAAGTGGTTAAGGCACGCCAGAGTGAGTTCGCTGCCAAAGCATAGTTGAAATTGAAAATATTTCTAATGCCCCAACCCCCCTTGTTTTTTGGCTTTGCTAATGCTTCCCAATTGAAAAAATGTAAGTTGCATTTTTCCTTACAGCCCGACCAAAAGAAATTATATGTAATTTTTCTGAGTTTATCCAATACCGGTGGGGGAATGGTTGCTAGTGCCATCCAGTACATCCACTGTCCTTCAAGAGTGGCTTTAATAAGAGTGTATATGCCTCCAATAGTAAGCCATCTGTTACACCAGTTGTTGATTTTTTTCCCACCTTTGATATCAACCAGTCCTAGTCTGATGCCTTATGGTGTTCTGCTTTTATGAAATATCCAAGGCAATGTAATCCATGTGAAAGATGCAAGAAGTTGTGAGGGAAAATGGCCAAAAGAAGATCTAAATCCTAGTCAAGAATATTAGCATAATGGAACGTTGACTTGGTCCAATTGATTTGTAGGCCAATAGTGAAGCAGAAAAACTTTAAGAGTCCATCAATTTCTTTCCATTCAAGTAGACTGTCATTTGTCATTATAAGGACATCATCAACGAAGAGGAGGTGAAGGATTTTGACCAGCCTGGACACTTTGATCCCTGTGATTTTTCCTTCTTCCTAGATTTTTTTGAGAAGGAGACTTAAACCTTCCATAGCCAAGATGAAGAGGAGTGGTGATAGAGGACAACCCCAATGCAAGTCTCTGGCATTGTGAAAGGAGGAAGATGGTTCGCCATTAACCAACACATCAAAAGATGCACTTGTGACACAACTCATAATCCAAGTTGTCATGGAGTCGCTGAACCCTAGCTGTGTTAGAATAAGTCTAAGATAATCCCAGTTAATGCAATCGAAGGCTTTTTTAAGGTCTAGCTTGAGGATAAGGGCATGAGATTTTTTGTGATGGATGTTGTGCAAGCATTCTTGAGCAAAAACCCTAGTTGTTCTCTGGACAAGGAGCGCGAGAAGATGGGTTTGATTCAATTGGCAATAATTTTAGATATGAACTTGTAGCAAAGGTTGCAAAGAGCTATCGACCTATAATCACCAAAAGTGGTTAGATTAAAATCAAACTTAATTAAACTTAAAAACTAAAACGGATTAAAAGCTAAACAAGAATAAAATAAAATAAAATTGAGTTATTACTTAAGGAATAAAATAAAATTAAAATCTATTAAACCTTGTCTAAGCTTGTGGCATCTTCATTCTAGTAAATTGGTGAAATTGCCCGATCTGGTGATGCCCTTCTTTGAACTGACACGTTTCGTGATGACTACACGGAATTCCTCTCTTTCCCATTCAATGTGTCCACAATCTCCATTATTTGATGTGCAACTTCATGAATTTTAAAACCTGGCAATTATCTCACTTTAGCAGTTGGTTTGGTGATTTTTTTATTTTTCAATAAAATTGTTCAACAAACCCTCCACGTAATCTTGTCGACACCCAATGATACATGCAATTAATTAATCTTGAAGGCCTGCGCATCATTAATCAATAAACAATCCTAAAAAATAAAGAATACTAACGTATTTCCTAAAACTAATTTATGATGTTTCACTAAAATTGAAAACTTTTAGTTCACTTTTCATCGTTTGAGTATATTCTTTTAAGGTGCGCATAAATCATTTAAAAATAAAATTAAATCAAATTTGGATTTTAGTTAAATTATTTGGATCCTCCAAAATGCTTAATTAATTTATTAAGACATCGAAAATCAAAATTGGATGATGTTATCTAAAATTTATGATAATTTAATTAATGCAAATAGAGGTAAGGAATCCATTCAAATAAGCACACAAACAATGTTCAATAAACCGGGGTCAAAAAAATCAAATGGCACAATCATTATCTATGTGGGAAAAATGCATCCAAACAACCATCTTTCTTTCATAACTCAACAATCTCATCATTAGAATAATAATCATTGAACTAGATAAATGTAATTTTACTGGTGATTTTGTTCCGACAACATTACATTATCAAAACATCATGCTAAACTCTGAATAATTGATTATAAGAAGCCAAACAATGAAGATATGAAAAGCTATCAAACCATTCATTCGAATCAAACAAAATGAAATCAAATGCAACTAAAGGCAGAGTTTTTCAAATTTTTAATGGGGGGGCCTTTATTTTTGTCAAAAATTTGGGGGAGTTGTTGAAGCCTCAATAGATAGTAAGGAAGAAAAGGATTATATGTCTCATTTACAATGCAGTAGGATGGTTGATGTTTGCAATGAGAATGTTCACATATTTCACATGCAGTTGGTGTTGTTAGTGGACACAAGGCAAAACCAAATAAAGACCATGGAAATGGGTGCTTCGATATTTGAAAGGCACGAGTATCACCTACAATGGTTGCAATGATTTAGTTTGTGGTTGTGTTGATTCAGCTGAGATGGAGTAGTCCATATAGGAACAAACTGTGCAGACATTTTCATGCAACTAGTGTTGTTAGAGAAACTGAGGTGGTGTCTAGCTTCTCTTGACTTGTAGGAAGGTGATGTTTGATTCCTTGGGCAAGGTATTAGGAAATAGTTGCCAAGGTGGAGATTGTTGGGTTCTAACAACACATACCCTTGCCATTATATTTGTTTGGAGGTTTCTCAAGCACGTGGCTTTCTAGATGCCCAGAAACACTTGAGATCTCTCTTGGTTAAATGTAGAAGCCCGTGAAGAACTTCTTGAGATTTATATACATTTTTCCATTATTAATTATGCAATAAAGTATATCATTTCCCCATTTATTTTGTTGTATGTTGTTTTCTTTGCTATCTTTTTCTTTTCCAATTAACCCACTAGTTGCGAGCTCAATTCTCTACATTAAAACTTAGCATTAAATTTTGATCAAAACTTATATTTAAATGATTATTTTATAAAAAAAATTCTCATTATCTGATGAAGTTGTTTATTACGATCCTAATGTTGAGCTTGATGACCTATAAGCAATTGTTATTTTAGTTCCATTACCCGAAGCATACCTGAAAGTTAGAGAGCCAAAGCATCCATCTACTTACATTTGGGTAAATACCTAGGATAGCCAAAACCTGCATCTCGGGCCCTTTGGGTTCTTTCCTTTTCACATTTCCACCTTTACCCATATTAACTGTCACGACTAGAAGTTGGACTCTTTGTTGTAGAAAAGGATATGCCTAATATGCTAAAAAAGTACCTAATATGCTAATAAATTTAAGAAACATAAACTTAACTTAAAATATAGTGGCATGTGGCCTCTTTCAAGCCCATGTTAGTTGGCACAAATTCTATTCCCATATTCCCATATCCTCAAGGATTTGATGCCTCATATCCTCTTCCTTTGGTTCCCAGTGAAATTAATTTACAGACAACCTCTGATTGGATGCTCCATATTGAGCATCTTTACGCAGGTTCAATGCCAAGTTCCTTGTCATGTCATATTCAACCTCAAGGATGACAATTTGTAATTGATCCAAAGTACCCACGATAGAAGCAATTTGAGAAACTATATGTTGTTTGTTATCATGCACCTTAGATATAACAATAAATATAGAGGTCTCGAAACTTTGGATCATTTCCTCATATGATCGTAAAACTCTCCTGATATCTTGCAATTCTATAAATTCCATGTATGTTATTACAAAGATAGGGAGCCACACTAAAATAAGGAATAGAACTAGACTAGCCAACAGATCCACAAACCAAAACCAAGATAACTTCAACCAAACTGGCAAAGAATGCATGGATATTGGTCTAGACAGTACGATACACAAACTAAAGAACTAAATTCTAAGTACATGACTTGGAATTTGCATATAGAGTAACATCACTCCCATAGAGACAATCTACCCGAAGATGAAATACCTACCTTAAATTAACCAGACCAAGAAAACCAAAACATCGTGCACACTCGATCTGCAAAAATTGAGTCTTCAAGAAACTAGAGACAACAAATAGTCTTATTAAAAGGAAAATAAACCTCAAATTCACCAGCCTAATAAGGAAGACCAACATGAATATCACAATTGTGATTTACTAAAGTCATCTCACCAACAAAGGAGGTGTCCCATGGACATTCCTACACCTTGCACAACATATCGTCATAGTCCCACGTCTCTTGGGATATAAAACCACATTACATTCAAAATTCCAATTCACCACAAGCCTGAGCATGTGTGAGGGGCATTATGGTCTCATCATGTTTGTTGTGTTGCTTTGACAATGTGGTTGGTGCATGATTGACATGTGGCTTATTAAATTAGTGGTACTTACCAATGACTGCATGGGGATCACTTAAGGTATAGTTTGGGAGGTTAACGAACCATTAGATCTTGATACCCCCATTTTTAATCTAATAACTTCATTTGCAAGAGAGTCAACCTCACTAATGTTCTCCCTTAAGACCTGGAAAAAGGATGTTTTTTGAAACCCAATGGCCTCTTGAAAAGCTTGAACCAAAATTTAAACAAGCTTGTAGTCAATCGTAAGCAATTTTTTGTTCATTGACTCGATGATTATGCTTGAGTCTCCTACCACTATGAGGGTGTGGATTTGGTGATCTCATGCCATTCTCAATCCTTGTAGCAAATCATATGTTTCTACCTAGTTATTGGAGGAAATTCTTAATCCCCATATATAGGATAGTTCATATTTTTCATTTGAAATCTATAAGGATCCCATGCACATATCAACCCCTACGAAATGAAAATGATTATACTAGATATACAAAATTGTGTTTTGAAATAAAAATAATTATATTAGATGTGTAAAATTAATTTACCCAATGAATAGAATTTTAAAAATATTTTTTATTAAATTTTAAAATACATGATGAACTAAATAATATTCACAAATGATAATTGATATGTTTCCAAAATAAACAAATTTTATAATAATTATGTAAGATTAATCTTTATTTATTAAATATAATGTATGTAACCTACATTTAACATAATGTATGTTTTGGGGACACATAAATCATAAAAATAGGTGAAAATATGCAAAAGGTTTATCATACTCTGACACCAAAGAGAAAGAGTTGGAATCAAATGACAAGGCACAATGTTATGTTATATTTAGTTTATATAATTTTTTCTATTTTCCCTAAAAAGATAGAAGTTAAAATTTGAAATTATTTATATACAATATTTATATATTTTAATAGTTTAATACCATTTAGAAATAATGATTATTAATTAAATCAATACAATTACTATTAATTTACTCCCATACAATCCCAATGATTCAATACATGTTTTTTTATCTAATTCTCGGTTATGTTCAAATCTACATAACATAAATTATATTTTAACACATGAATATTTTTAATGACATTCATTTGCACCATAAACCATTACTAATATTATTATTTTTTAATAAAAATATTATAATAATATTTAATATTAAAACTTTATATATCTATAGAAAGATGTTTTATTATAATTTATATTATAATTGGTTTTAAATCATACCTACTAAAAATGTTAAATTATAATTTATATTATAATTGGTTTTAAATCATACCTACTAAAAATGTTAAATTATAATTTATATTATAATTGGTTTTAAATCATAGCTACTAAAAACAAAGATAACTTACAGATAAATTATATTGTATTTTAAATCATACCTACTACAAAGACAAAGACATGCTATATTGTAATTGACTTTAAATCATACCTACCAAGACAAAGACATACTATATTATAATTGATACTTACCAGAAAGACAAAAACATAATATATTGTAATTGATACTTACCAAAAAGACAAAAACATATTATATTGTAAATAATACTTACAGACATATTAGATTGTAATTGATGTTAAATGAAATTAGTTTGACTTCCATTTTTTTTTAATTCATAAAAATTTTAAAATTTAAATTTTTTGAATTATTTTTTTATTAATATATAATTTTGGACTAATTTTACATAAAATTGTATAAAAAAAATATTTTAAACAAAATAGAAATAAAAATAAAAATAAACTCTACCATCACTCGCTTAGTGTCTTGAGGTTTGATTGCCAACTCTGCCATGGCTGAGTCTCTCGAGTTTTGATTACCACTGACATCAGAGCTTGCCCATAAATGTAAGTTTAATTCCGGCCTCATGCCGTTTAATTCGCAACTACTCTAGTTTGTCCTCGACATAGTCGCTTATGCCGATGAATTTGTAATGTAAATTTGCAACTATTCTTTGTGTTCGGTTAATCATGCATGTGAATTTGTAATTTAATGTAACTATTTTATTGAGTCTTTAATATTGATTATTTGATATTTAAGTAATTTTTGGAGAAGTGAAACGTCTACTCAAAACAAAACAATGGACGTTTCAAAATTCATTATATAATTTATCAATTTTTTTTTTTTTTAATATTTAAGAACAATACATAATATTACAATATTATAAATATTTTATAATAGTAAAGAAATATTAAATAATAATAATAATATAATTTTAAGGTTATTGTCAAGTTAAACACCAAATTAGTATAAAAGATCTCCTCAGACTTGAGTGATAAAGTCTAAAGAGATATACATACTCTACTCCACTCTGAGTTTGAACTAGTAACTCTTTAGGACAAAATACATATTCTTAATCATAAACTCACTCAAACATAATATATCAAATGTGAACTACTAAACTATAACTATTCTAAACAAAATGTAAAATTAATATTCCTTCACAAAATTTATAACCTTGAGATGAAATAATGATGCCTCGAAAGGATAAAAACCTTGTAACAAAGTATAAATCTTTACCTCACGACCCTAATAACAACCTTTGTATTTCATTTAAATATTTTAAAAATTCAATATTTTCAACCTGCCTGAGAATTAAACTATCATTCAATCGAA
>ML780261.1:743825-754763 GCA_009831015.1 Picea engelmannii | reverse complement strand
GAGGTCATGTGCTTTGATCAGGACTGTCGGATAGCTCGACTACATGCTAGCATAGGATCTACATGCACAATGAGGAAGGAGTTAATAAACGGTCAAGTTGGAATGCATGAAACGTAGATCTTGATGATTGATTAAGTCGTGAGTGTTGATGAAAACGCTCGAGGAGTGTGAATTTAGTGTAGGACCCTTGCCAAGTCTAAACCTTGTGTTAGGTGTGGACAAATATCAACCATAAGATCCAAGGGTGGATTGAATCTCCACCACATATTATGGAGTTGAAAGAGTCCTTCAGACTTCGAAACTCTAGGGAAGTTCGTAGACCTATACAAGAATATTGACGGGGCCGAAGGCCCAATATTTGCAAAGACCAGGAGATATTCCATGCAACCTACAACCATATCATCATCAGGGGATGACGACATAGGTCACTATCATGCCATGTCATATGGAATGAGAGAGGTGAAGCTATGTGGATGCCACGTGGAAAAGGGGATGGCCATTGGCCAAAGGCACCTCGAAAAAACTTCAGAAGGCTATAACTTTCAAACCAGAGCTCGGTTTTGGGAAAAGTTTCACTCGTTGGGAAGTTGTTCCGGGGAGGAATGCATCAAGAAAATCAAAATTTGAATTGGTGTAATATTTCCTTCATAAATTGATGAAGAAATAACATGTATCCTATATGATGAAATGTTTTATAATATGCATGTTCTAACAATAATTATTACATGCACATTTCTTTCGAATTAGAGGTACAGAAAGAAATTTTAGTTGTTATATGAGGACTGGAGTTATGGAAGATGCTCAAGGATCTTACAGCCATGAGGAAGAGTTCATAGGTCTGCATGTCAACATGGGGAATGCAGAGACAACGTCAAATGCAAGAAGAGATTATGTTACTATGAGAAGCCTACATAAGGAACTGCAAAGCTACAAGATTGATAGTGAAAGGATTATGAAGGCTCAAGAAGAGATACTCAGGAGCTTAAACATGTTGCATAAGCAATTCAACAAGGATTCTGGTACTAAGCAAACAACTAGTGCTAGACAAGTATCAACATATAGATTCCATAGAAAAAGGGATGATCATGGAAATGATAGGCAGTCAAGAAGCATGAGAAGGAGCCATCATTATCCAAGGTATTCCACTAGAAGAACTCATGCAAGCTTAGGGCGATGGAGAATCCCAAGTGTGTCTCATGTTCATAGGCAAAGAAGAAATCCTGAGGTAAACATATTGCAAGGTGAACTCAGGAAAATCAAGCCACATATTTTCAATGGTGAGCACAGGAAAGGAGAAGAGGCAGATGCCTGGCTGTTGGAAATGAAGAAGTATTTCCAACTACATGATTACCCATCCCGGGTAGAAGTCAAAATTGCCACCTACCACTTACAAGGGAAGGAAACCATGTGGTGGGATCAACTTAAGCAAGCCAAGAACCTCGATGAGAAAAGGATCTCATGGAGGTGTAGATTTTAACCTTGTACAATATTTACTGCAAACATATTTTCAGTAAAAGAACAGAAAAGATACAATGGAAAATACAAACATTACACAGAGATTTTTCCCCTGGAAACCCAAACCGGGAAAACCAACATATTCTATATTCATTCATAGTGATACATTTTTTACAATACAATATACATATAGGAGCCAGCGACATACAAAACCCTAACCCAATGACCTGGATTAGTCAACAACCCTAATTCCTTAACTGGAAATAGAAAACCATTGGCAAAGAAACCATGTGTTGAAAAAACACCTAAATATGTGACATGTTTCTCGAGGCAGAACATTTTTTCTTGGGGGCGTTGCCCCTGAACCCCCATGCGGGGGGGCTTCACCCCCCTGCACCCTCCCTCTAACCTCCCTATGCGCCCAGTGCAACATAGACACTTCTACTTGTTCAAAGAATATAACACATACCCAAACATTCTCCCACTTGTTGTTTTCTTTGCATACAGGGGGTTATAG
Organism: Picea engelmannii; assembly: GCA_009831015.1. NCBI lineage: Eukaryota > Viridiplantae > Streptophyta > Pinopsida > Pinales > Pinaceae > Picea > Picea engelmannii. The sequence goes on along the minus strand of ML780261.1, from coordinate 752,791 downwards.
GGTTACATAGTCAACAATTCAGGGAAGCAATGCCCATGGATCCTCTACACCAAGAGAGCTTCTCAGTGCTCACAGATTTTGTTAATGAATCTGCAACATTCTCCAAAGTGTCCACTTTCATCAGTAATACTTTCTTTTCTTCAACCATGTCTCTCACAAAGTGATATTGAATATCAATATGCTTTGTCTTTGAATGAGAAGTCGAGTTCTTCACCAGAAAAATTGCACTCTAACTGTCACAATCTATCCTTACAGCTTGTTGTACTAACCCAATACCTCAACACAATCTTTGTAACCATATTGCTTCCTTACTTGCATGAGTGTTTGCCATGTATTCAACTTATGTAGTTGAAAGTGCCACTACAACCTGTCTTTTGCTCATCCAACTTATTGCTCCTCCAAACAAGTTAAACACATACCCACTTGTAGATCTCTTACGATCCAGATCTCCAGCCCAGTTTGCATCCACAAATCCATGCATATACACCACTCTGTCCAATATTGATTTTCCTTCATAGCACAATCCATAGCTAGCAGTGCCACGCAAATACCTGAAAACCCTTTTTACTGTTGTCCAATGCTCCTTCCCTAGTTTTGATATATACCTCCTCAAAACTCCCACTGCATGTGAAATGTCTCGTATAGTACAGACCATTACATACATCAAACTGCCAACTACACTTGCATATGGAACACGAGACATGTCCTCCTCCTCCTCCTTTTCCTATGTCTTGGGACATTGATACGCATATAACTTTACACCAACATGAATAGGAACCTTGACCGGTTTACATTCCTGCATATCAAACCTTTGCAATATTGTCTTGGCATATTTCCTCTGATTTAACCAAAGTTTCCTCTTTTTCCAATCTCTTTTAATTTCCATACCCAAAATGAAATTTGAAGCACCGAGATCCTTCATGTCAAATTTAGAGGACAACTGAGGTTTCACATATTGTATAATCTCCTTGTTGTTTCCTATCAGCAACATGTCATCCACATACAAGACCAAATAAATAAAATGATCACCAATTAATTTAAAATACACACAATGATCCTCTTTGCTTCTTGTGAATTCAATTCCCAGCATATAAGTATCAAAGTTTTGATACCACATCCTTGGTGATTGTTTTAAACCATACAAGTACTTTTTCAGCTTGCATACCAACTCCTTCTTTCCCTTCACAACATAAACTTCTAGTTGCTTCATATAGATTTCTTCTTCCAGATCCCCATGTAGGAATGTTGTCTTCACATCCATTTGTTCTACTTCAAAATCAAATGTAGCAACAACAGATAACATAAATCTTATATAGGTTAACTTGGCAACAGGAGAAAAAATATCGCCAAAATCAATTCCCTCAACCTGGGAATAACCCTTTTCTACTAACCGAGCTTTGTATTTCTCCACTTTTCCTTCTGCATTCAACTTGTTTTTAAATACCCATTTTCTTCCAATGGGATTTCTTCCAGTCGACAAATCCACTAGATCCCAAGACTCATTCTTATCCAAATATGCATTTCTTCGTCCATGGCCCTTTTCTAGAGATTTCCATCCTTTGAATCCACTGCCTCCCTAACAGTTCTAGGATCATCATCAGTAATAGACAAAGCAAAGTTTGAACGGAAATCAGATGGAGCATACCTTTCAGGTATCCTTCTTTCTCGAACCATTCTCCTCAATACTGGAGTATGAGGATCTTCTTATTCTGATTCTAGTTCTTCTATAGAGTTTGACTCATCATCCTTTAAATCAAACTCTATTTTCTTTGGTTCCTCCTTATCCATTTATTGATCCGTGTAGTGGAATGCCCAAATGACAGGCTGGAGGGTTGTATGGTAGTCGATGATCGTGGGTTGGGGATAGGCCCCAACCCTTACCTCCTTCGCCCGATGTTTTACTTTAATGCAAATATAAATAATGTCGTATGATTAAGAAGCACCACCCATAGGTAGGTTGTCTAGCCCAACCTACGTGAAACCTTGGCACCCGGGGAGGTCTAGTGGTCGAACCTCATGTGCTCCAAATTTTTTTGCAATGAAACCCAACGATCCAATCCATGGGTGCCACATGGCACCATTCCATACGTCCTTAAAACTGCCAAGCGTCAAGGTCTCATTGGTCCAGTTATCTGCCACATGTCTGCCCTGTCATCTTACTCGCCCAGTCACCATATTCCATGTGTCATCATATGGGCGTGCCATATCATCTTTATAGATTTTCCACATCATTTGTACGGGTGTGCCATGTGTCACCACTGCAAGGGTGACACGTGTCACTCCTAGATTGGTCCAACTGTACCTGCCACGTCAGCGTCCGTATGCCCAGTCACCCTACCGCATGTCACCTCTAGAAGCTTCCACGTCCACACTGATTGTGCCTACCACATCAGCTGTATGGTTGTACGACCTATACAGTCTTCTGCGATGTGGCATTGTACAGACTGTGCAGTCATCATTTTTTGCTTATTTGACAAAACGAATAGATCGCCATAACTTGAGCATACAATGTCTGTTTGAGCCCGTTCAAGTTGTGTTGGGTTCGTATCGATGAGGCCTACGCACACATCCATTTTGAAGTCATCATGAGAACTTTTATTTTTAGGCCTTTCTAAGCCCCATCAAGCTCCTGGATCTGATTTTGGATCACCTCATAAAGGAGAAAGAATGAGGATTTTACACAACATTCAGGAGGTTGAAACAAGAAAAGACATGGGAGAAATCATGTCAAGGATTTATGCATCTTTGAACAACAAGCAAACAGAGTATCGATCCCCCATGATCGAAGTAGAAGGTAAGATTGATAACTATTCCATAACAATTTTAATTGATTTTGGAGCTAGCCATAGTTACATAAATGCCAACATTGTTGAAATATTTCACTTGCAAAGAAGTAAGCATAAGAAATCTTGGTTAGTATAGTTAGCCACAGGGGCTAAGAGAAAGATCAATGAGTTGGTTAAAGATTGTCTGATAGACATGAATGGACTCAACACGAAGGTATATGTAAACATCATATCGTTGGGTTCATATGACTGTCTAATTGGAATGGATTGGTTGGAAAATCATCATGCTGTCCTAGATGGTTACAACAAGACAATCACATGTCTTGATAAGGAAGGACAATAAGGCAAGATTCAAGGCACTCCAAGAGTTGTAGCTATTAGAGAGATTTAATCTATGCAGTTGAAGAAGAGGTTCAATAAAGGATGTCAAATGTTTGGAGCCCATATGGAAGAGGCATCCAAAGATAAAGTGGCAAGCATTGAATAAAATCCATTCTTGACGGATTTTGAAGATGTTTTTAGAGAAATTCCAAGATTTCCACCAAAGAGAGACATTGATTTCTCTATTGATTTGGTACCAGGAGCTTCCCTAGTGTCCAAGACACCATACAAAATGGGTACACCAGAATTGAAGGAGTTACAGATGCAACTTGAAGAGTTGTTAAAAATGGGTATACACACCCATGTGTGTCACCTTGAGGATCCCTGGTTCTTTTTGTGAAGAAGAAGGATGGAACCTTAAGGCTGTGTATTGATTTTAGGAAACTTAATAAGGTTACCATAAAGAATAAGTATCATTTTCCCAAAATTGATGATTTGTTTGATCAGCTGAAGGGTGCAAGAATATTTTCAAATATTGACTTGAGATCAAGCTATTATCAAGTAAGGATGAAGGACGAACATATCATCAAGACAACATTCAGAACAAGATATGGGCATTATGAATTCACGGTAGTGCCATTTGGGATATCAAATGCCCCAACAATTTTTATGTGTCTAATGAATGGAGTGTTCAGGGAATACTTGGACAAGTTTGTGATTGTGTTCTTAGATGATATACTCGTCTATTCTAAATCAGAAGAGGATCATCAACAACATTTAAGAATGGTGTTGCAAGTTTTAAAACAACACAAATTGTATGTCAAGCTAAGTAAGTGCATCTTTTACCAAAATAAGATTCACTACTTGGGGCATATAATATCCGCAGCAGGGATATAAGTTGATCTTGAGAATATATAGGCCATTAGAGGATGGCCAGTGCTAAAGAATGTGACAGAGGTCAGATCATTCATGGGTCTTATCAGTGATTACCGAAGTTTCATAAAATGTTTCTCAAAGATTGCAAGTCCAATCACTTCTTTGCAAAACAAGGGATTGAAGTTCAAATGGACTTCCAAGTGTGAAGATAATTTTCAACAATTGAAGGGAATATTGAAAATTGCACCAATCTTGAAGATTGCATATCGAAACAAAGATTTTTTTGTGTGCACTGATGCATGCAAGGAAGGAATCGGTGGATTTGTTAGTCAAAAGGATCATGTGGTATGTTATGAGTCTAGAAAATTAAAAGAGCATGAAAGGAATTATGATACACATGACTTCAAGTTATTTGTGATTGTACATGCATTGAAAATGTGGAGGCCTCACCTTATGAGTAAGAAATTCGAGCTAAGGATAGACCACTATGGTCTAAAGCAATTGTTTGGACAAACAACACTAAATGCTAGGCAAACCAGATGGTTGGAATTTCTAAGTGAATATGAATTTGAAATTAATATAAAGGGAAAGGAAAATCAAGTGGTTGATGCACTCAACATGAGAGCTCATGAAGTGCATATTGTAGCCATTAGCATGTACATGATACATATGAAAGAAAAAATTGTTGCAACAAAAAATTCAGATCATAATTATTTAAAAATAAAAGAGACATTACAACAAGATAATTTTCAGTAGAAATTTAATTATTATGAGCTGAAAGAAGATAGAATTCTCATGTACAAAGGTAAGGTGTATGTGCCAAATTCTGGGGAGCTCAAAAATGAAGTGTTGAAGGAGATGCACAATGTGCCATATGTCGGGCACCTAGGTTATCAAAAAACAATTGCAGCAGTAAGAAGCCAATTTTTTGGCTAGGAATGAAGAAAGAAGTGGCAAATTACATAGCCAGATGTCTAGAATGCCAAAAGGTAAAGACAAACATAGACACCCAACAACTTTTCTATAGCCATTGCCCATTCCATAATGGAAGTGGGAAGTAGTTACAGTTGACTTTATTACTAAGCTACCCAGAACAATGAAACAACATGATTCCATCATGATGGTGGTGGATAAATTGACTAAAGTAGCACATTTCATTCCAGTAAAGGCTACACACAAGACAATGAATATTGCAGATATTTATATGAGGGAAGTTGCTAGGCTACAGGGAGTACCTAAGGAAATAGTTTCAGACAAAGATCCAAAGTTTATTTACAATTTTGGAAGGGTTTGTTTCTTTGGGACAAATTTAAATCTTAGTACAACATATCATCGAGAGTCAGATGGGCAAAAAGAAAGGACTAACAGAATAATTGAGGACATGCTTAGAATTTATGTGATGGATCAACCATCGAAGTGGGAAGATTATATCCATTTAGTTTAATTTTCCTACAACAATGGGTATTATGGCTCTTTGAAAATGAGTCCATTTGAGACATTGTATGGCATAAAATGTAACACCCCAGTGAGTTGGGATAATCTAGCAAACAGAGCAGTTGTTGGGCCAAAATTGTTAAAAGAATGGAAGATCAGATGAAAAAGATAAAGGAGAATTTGAAGGTTGCCCAAGATAGGTAGAAAATTTATGCAGTCAATAATAGATTTTTCAGAGATTTCAAAGTGGGAGAACATGTGTTTTTGAAAGTGAAGGAAAAGAGAAGTTTGCTAAGATTAGGAAGCTACCCGAAGTTGGTAGCAAGATATTGTGGACATTTTGAAATATTAGAAAAGACAAGTCCAATTGCATACATGTTATCTTTTCCTACATCCATGAGAGTGCACAATGTATTTCATGTGTCATTGTTAAATAAATATCTGCCTGATCCTAACCACATAATTGATTGGAATGTGATCCAGGTGGAGCATGAAGGGGTTTTCTGGGTGGAACCAGTATGCATCATGGACTGAAAAGTCAAAGTGGTCAGAAACAAATCCATAGGAATGGTAAAGGTTAAATGAACTTGTTGTGGTCCTGAATATGTTACATGGGAGCATGAAGAAAACACGCAGGAATATTAACTGCAATTTTTTATAGTTTTGAAGAAACATAATGTAAGACTCAATTTTGAGCAACTAAAATTCTGAAACCACATCTCAGAGTCCCGACCAGTTGTGTTGAGGACATTGATAAAATAATGGCTCATTCCTTTGGTTAACCTTGATAAATGAATGATACATCCCTTGGGTTATCCCTGATAAACAAATGGTTCCATCCTTGGATCGACGAGTTGAGAGGAACATGAGATTTTGGTTGGAGTTGTTGTTGGAATTGTTAAATCGTAGAATTTTATTTCTAAGTATTGTGATGTAATTTTCATATATGTATATAGGCATAGAGTGCATCGAGGACAACACATAATTGTAGGGGAGGGATAATGTAACATCCCCACTATAATACCTGGTTTAATTAATGCGTATGTATATATAATGTGTGGCTACGGCCAAAGTGATGTAATATGTGAATTGTTTTTCCTAGTTTTACTAATAGACATGATACCAGCTGCTAAGGGGGCATGAACGAGAGATGGTGATTGAATTAATCCACAAGAGGGGGGAGTATCTAGGATAATGGCCAAGAGGGGTCCAAGAGGGAATTTACCCATGTATATTGATTTAACCCTTTTTCCTAAATTTGCTATTTGTATATGATCCTTCTCATTTATGATGGAGTGTTCCCAAAGCCAATCATTGAATACATGTAATAGGGTGGGTGTGAGTGGTCACATCCCAAAATTTATCGGGCACATGGGGGTTGAGTATAATCATCTTGGGGAAGAGTGTGAGTGAAAAAAAAGGCAAGCCAAAGAGAGGAAATTTGTATGGGTTGGGAGAGCAGTTTTTAGTGAGTTAAGTTTGTGCATAAGCAAGAGGAGAAGAAGAAAATGAGCTTGAAGTTTTTGTAGCCATGGAGGGAGAATTCTCGAGCAAGTTAAAGCGTAATTGAAGCGAATTGGAGCTGGAAAACTGAAGACCCAAGTTGTCAGGCTTGAAGAGTGAACTCATGTGTGAGTTGTACTAAAACAACAAGTGTTTTTTGTTGGTTTGTTGATAGTTTTCCTAGCAACAATTTCCCTTGAGTTCCCAGCTAAGAGATTCCTAGTTGCATGTGCCAGAGAGACCTTGATAAATGAATGGGACACCTGAGGGATTGGGATCAGTAAAGGGGTACATTCCTTGGGTTGGACAGGTCAAGAGGAAGAGAGTTGGTGGAAAATTAGGATAGTTGTAGGAAAATATCAGTTGGGTTGAGAGTTTTATGAGCTGTGAGTGGACTGTGAGAGACCACCTTGTTTTGTGGATTGCTAGCCTTAGTTCGAGGGTGACTGGCTATTGATATTTGTAAAATTTATTCTATGGTTGGGTGGAATGTTCGTCCCAATTGGCTGGTTGCACAATTGTTGTGAAAATATAAGTGTTTTATCTTGTTGTTGTGTTAAATTATGTCTTTAATTGTTGTGCATGAATTCTATGTATTTGGAAGTGATTTATATGTTGTTGTAATGAGTTGATTAGTTGCATTTCATGTTGATTTTTATCATGCTATAGATGCTTCTATTTTGTGGTTCTAGACAACAACTAATTATGTTTTAATTCATAGTTGTAAGCTACAAGAAATAAACTAATTGAAAATGAATTAATTTAGTTGGCATAAATTTCATTTTTAAGAGTATTCTGCACCGTAACGTCACTCAGATGGGTTGGGGATGTTACACACTCTAATATCATGCATACATTACTATTTGAATAGTTATGGCCTTTGTTGCAAACCACCTCTATGTTGATTTTCACATAGATTTTTATTGTATGTAAAAAAATGCATGAGCATTTTTAAAAGTGATTTTCATGTAGATTATCTTCTATGTGAAATGGGAATTTTTAAAATTGCATAAATGTTATTAACACATGTGCATTCCTCTATCTAAAAAAATAAAAAAACTACGACCCTATTTCTCCTATCCACTAAATTTTTCCTTCATATTTTCTCCTACCTATTTGAATTTTTTGTTGTTCATTCAACCTAGATCTGAAGAGGACAAGCACAAGGGAGGTGGACATCACCAACACTCAATGTTTTTGATAGAGGACATCTCCTTTCGAGGTAGGTTTTATTTCAAATTTCTTTTAAATTATATTTGTTAAATTATAATTTTTTATTATTTTGTAATGTTCGACAACACATGTGTTCCAATAGAGGATGAATCCATTCAATAAGCACTCACACAACTAGATCAAATATCAACACATCTATTTTTTATGTGGTAAAACCCATACGAGGAAACATCCACGACCCCAACCAATGTGGCCAGTTGGAAAAATTTATTAATGCAAAATAAAAATATTGCAGAGAGATTTACAAGATAGTTTCTCACAATCGATCATCGGTAAATGACCCTCCATGCTTTTTAAAGAGAGATGATTTTTTATTAAGGTTGGTTATCATTGATGTCAACCCTTGAAGAAAGTCCAGTAGCACAAAGGTTTGGGTAATTGACCCAAGGTCGTTTCATGTATAATGATATAAGTTTTAATATATTTGAAGGTAATACTATTCTATATGGATAGTACATGTCATGCCATTTTTGGTGGTATGTGGAACGTCACATAACTCCTAACGGTTTGAAAGTTATGGACTTACGAAGTTGGAGGACCCTCATATGTTGGCTTGAAGCCCCAAAAGGTCAAAGAAGTCAAAGAGCTTGCAAAGAAGAAATTATTATTTGAATGATAAAGTAAAGTGACAAAGTCAAGAAGGATTATTTAAATAATATATTGAAGTGAAAAAATCAAAGAATATTATTTAAATGATAAAGTGAGGTGACAAAGTCAAGGAGGAATATTTAAATGATAAAGTAATGGAGAACTTTCTAATTATGGAAAGTAGTTAACCCTAAAAATGAGGAAAATAGGTTAAGTGACCTATAA
>ML780261.1:716535-735155 GCA_009831015.1 Picea engelmannii | reverse complement strand
CTTGGTACATGGTTGGATGCACTTGTTTATGGTACAGGTTGATTACAGGTTGTTTGGTACAGGTTGGTGCATGGTTGATGCACTTGTTTATGGTACAGGTTGATTACAGGTTGAGGTACAGGTTGATGCATGGTTCAGGTTTAGTGGTATAGGTTTACAGTGGTATATTTCATAGTGATAGTGTGATAGTGGTTCCATCGTTCTATTTCTACTTCAGGGCGGTTGGACGGGGCAAGGACAGGTGGTTGTAGCCACATTTCGGTTGTAGCCGGAGAACGTAGGGGGTTGTAGCCTCCTTCTAGTTTTAGCTAGGGAATAGGGGATTTGGAGCTTCCTTTAGGTTGTAGCCTGAGAAACAAGGGGGTTGGAGCCTCCTTCTAGTTGCAGCTAGAAAACAAAGGAAGTTGGTGCTCCAATGAATGTAATTCTTCAAGACATATAAGAAAAAACATTCTATGGTTTTCTCTCGCTTTGGGTTTCCATGTAAAACACTGGTGTACTGTGTATGTGTATGATTGTTCATTTGTTCATTTCTTATTTACTTTGCATTTATTGGATGATAATGATACATTGATATAACACTTGGATTATATGGTTAAAAAGGATTAAATTACTCTATTATTGATTCACCCCCCCTCTCAGTAATAGATCAACACATCTATTTTTTTACATGGTAAAACCCATACGAGAAAACATCCATGACCCTAGCCAATGTGGCCACTTGGAGCAATTTATTAATGCAAAATAAAAATATTACAAAGAGATTTACAAGATAGTTTCTCACAATCGATCATCGACAAATGGCCCTCCATTCTCTTTAAATAGAGATGATGGACCAATCAAGTGTTAAACGACGGATCAATGTAGTTGTTAATATCGAGGAGAATATGAATCGTCGTATCACTCTATGTCAGGAACATATTATGATCATTGAATTACCTAACTACAAATGTATACTAAAGAAACTCACTTTTACCTGACGACGCTTTAGACCAAGTTGATCTTAACTAACTCCTAAGTGTTTAGATATCCTAACATCCCCCCTTAAGAACAACTTGGGATATGATTGAAGTATTTACAGAAGTGTCACAATAGGAGAGGCAAGGAGGCATTAGAGCCTATCCCCCTTTAATGAAAACTTCATGAACTCCTAACATAGATCAAAGTTTGGAAAACTTCCCTTCTGTAAGAGATTTTGTGAAAATGTTTGCAACTTGATCTTCTATAGAGAAAAAGAGCACTTCAATAACTCAATCATGAATGAGCTTTCTGATTAAGTGCATGTGTATCTCTATGTGTTTTCTATGATGATGTTGAATTGGATCTTTGGCGAGCTTGATGGCACTCTGATTGTCACACCAGAGGGTTGTTGGATGTTGTTGTTGGAATCCAAACTTGGAAAGGATCTGTCAAAGACACAAGGCTTCCTAACTTTCATTAATTGTTGCTTCATACTTTGCTTCTATTGAAGAAAGAGAAATAGAACGATGTTTCTTACATGCCCAAGTGACAGGTCATGAACCAAGGCTGAAAACATAACATGTAGTAGACTTTCAATCATCAGGGTTGTCGACTCAATCTGAATTAGTGGAAAACCAACAAATAAAGTAGTCTTCCATGATTTGTAATGTATCATGAACTAAATTGTACCTAGTACATACCAAATTATCCATTTAGCCGATTTACAATGGCTTTCATTTGCATATACCATGCAACAATACCAATAACAAAGGAAATAATACGACATGTATGACTCAAGAATAAGAGGCTACCAACTAACAAATGGTACAAAGTGGCATCGACTTCAGAAGAAGTACATGTGGCATCAATTTTGACTCTGGACTAGAAGGGAGAAGGAGTTGGTTTAGAATATTCCACGTGAAAGAGACGAAGAAGGTGACAAGCATACTTAGACTGGGAAAGAAAAATTCCTTCCTTGGTTTGAAAAACTTGGAGGCCAAGGAAATAGTGCAAATAGCCTAAGTCCACCATTTCAAATTTCTTCTTAAGGTTTGTTTTCACATGGTTTAAAAGTTTTGGGTCACTACTAGTGAGGATAAGTTCATCAACATAAAGAACAAGGATTATGATATGGATTCCTACTTTCTTGGTATAGACATTAGGATTAGAATAACATCTAGAAAATATGGTGTCAAGAAGAAAGTTGTCCATTTTGGCATACCAATCTTGGGGAGCTTACTTAATACCATAAACCGACTTCTTAAGGTGAAAACCAAGGCTAGAGTCATTATGGACATGGATATAAGGTTGTTCCACGTAGATTTCTTCTTGAAAAACCCCACGAAAGAACATGAATTTAACATCCATCTGATGGACCTCCCATTTATGTGAGGTTGTAAGGGCTAGAAAAAGGAAAATGGAATTCATTTTGGCCACTGGGGAAAATGTTTCATTATGGCCAATGCCTTCAACTTGGGAGAATCCTTTGGAAACTACTCGATCCTTGTGTCTTTCAACACTTCCATATGATGCATACTTAGTTCTGTAGACCCGTTTACATATGAAAAGTTTTATTCCTTTCAGAAGAGGTAAAGGATCCCAAGTATCATTTTTCATTAAGGAACGATACTCTTCATTCATTGTTGTATCCCAATTTGGATGATCTGAAGCTTCTGCAAATGTCTCTGGATCATGAGTCTATGAAACTTGATCCAAAAAGAGGAGGTTTGCTAGAGTTGTGAACGTTTCTGACGTTGATCTGAAGGATCACCGACAATATCATCTAGGAAGTGATGGTGTTGGTGAAAATTCAGGTTCAATGGACTCATCTAGAGGAAGGTGAGTAGGAGGAGGTGGATTTTTATCCTGACTATCATCATCTGAAGAAGAAGAAACTAGAATAGGAAAATAAGAAGGCACAAATGTTGAAGATGGATCGCAGGTCGAAGAAGGCACAAACGACGAATTAAGATCATAGGCCAAGATATTTTCATCAAATTTAACATCTCTTATAATAATAATTTCATTATAATGTGGTTGAAGAAGTCTATAACCTTTGACATCTTCAGAATAACCAACAAATATACACTTCTCACTTTTAGGTTGTAATACTTTCCTTTCTCATCAAGAATATGAGTCCATGCTTCACTGCCAAATACACGGAAATGACTTACATCTAGCTTAATTTTATTCCATTCTTCTTCTTGTGTTATATTTTTACAAGCCTTTGTGGGAGTGCGATTTACTATTTAATTTGCACATTTAATGGCTTTCGCCAAATACTTTAGATCCCTTAGATTGAATCATACAATTAGCCATTTCTTTTAATGTATGGTTCTTTCTCTCAACAACACCATTTTTTTTGTGTGGTGTATTTGGAACAGTTTGTTGCATTTGGATGCCCTATGCAGTATAATAACTTGTAAAATTATTATTCACATATTCTCCTCCATTACATGTTCTTAATATTTGAAGTTGATGTCAAGATTAATTTTCTACAAGAGCCTTGTAGACCAAAAACTTGTCAAAAACTTCACTCTTAATTTTTAATAAGTAAACCCAAGTGCGTCAGGAAAAGTCATCGATGAAAGTTAAAAAATACTTGCACCCATAAAAATAAGGAAGAGAAAGTGGACCACAGAAGTCAATGTGAACAAGTTGCAAAGGGGTCGAGGCATGCCAAGAGGCACGTTTGTCAAAATTGTCCCGATGATATTTGTCGAGCGGTAGTTTAGATGAACAAACTATCGATTACATAGTTTAGAGGAGGTCTAGTCACCATCTGTTGATTACATAGTTTATGCAATGAGTGATAGTTTAGATGATCAAATTGTTGATTACATTGTTTAGATGAGGTTTAGTCACCATCTGTAGATTACATAGTTTATGCAATGAGCGATAATTTAGATGACCAAACTTCTCATGCCAAAGTTTTTTCAAGTCATCGCTAGGAGAAACAAAAAATGATGGAAAAGGTAATGACCCAAAGTTGTCAAATTTGTACAAACTAGTAATATCATCAACAATTCAATTTGCAAGAACATGCTTAGGATATTTTAGATCAATGATTACAACTTGGTGAGGTGAAAACTCTACAAATTTACCTTTACATGAATTAATGATTTGATATATTGGTAGAAGGTTGCAGGAAAGACTTGGAACACATAATACATCATTGAAATGACCATTATCTACCTGAATTGTTTGATACCATACAACACTAAGAGATCTATCATCACCAACAAATATTTTCTTGGTGTTACATTCATTTAGAGAAAAAAATATGGCTTTATCCTAGCCATATGATAAGATGCTCCATAATCAATAAGCCACTCATAAGAAGAAGAAGTAGAAGTTGCATTGAAGGATAAACCATAAGAAGAAAGTGTATTTCCATGAGAAGAAGAGTTAGAATAAGAAGAATAAATAATGATTTTGTGCCTCTTCAACATTGCTTCCAAAGCTTCTATATTATTAAAACATTTTAACTCCACATGACCATCTTTCCCACAAAAGTTGCAATGTTTGTCAATCTTCTTATTTTTAGATTTTGCTCATTTGTCACCATAAGGAGCAGAAGTTGGCTGAGATGGTTTGAGGCCCTTGTTTTGCTTGTTGTTGTGGTGAGGATGTTGCTTCTTTGGATTCTAGGATTTATCTTTCTGGTGGGCCACTAAGGCTTTGTTGGATTCACCTACAATGATGATCAATCCAAGTTTCACAATATTTTCTTGCTCTTGAATTAAATAATCACTTTAAATGAATCAAGTGAGGGTTATTTATAAGCACTCCCTAGAGCTTCTCTAGTGGCATAAAAGGTAGATACAAAAACATAATATGAACTACCAAGATTAGAAATAATAAAATCTAGATGTATTGATCTTCCTTCAGATCTAGTTGGCACTCGATACACATAATTCTAAGTGTTTTGAACTTAGATAAATAATCTTCAATGCAAGGAAAATAATTTGGAATTAAAGTCATTAACTGATTCTCTAACTGATGATCTTGAATAATATTGTGTTTACCAAACACAACTTCAAGCTTTTCCCAAGCTTTATTGGGAGCATTAATTTATTTAAGGTGAAATATTAAATTATGAGAGATGGACATTCCAATTAGTCCATGTGCTTCATCATTCCTATTAATATATTTGGCATACTTGTCATCATCAGTGGGTTTTTGTTCTTTTCCCAGTGTAATATGGTATAATCTTTTACTTCTTAATAAATCCTCCATATGGGATTTCGATTGGAAGTAGTTGGTATTGGTAAGAAAAATATCATTGGGCGAAGTCATATTTAGTATGCATAAAAAACTAAAACTGATGGTTTGGATGAAAAGATCTCGAAAAAATAGACCATTTGAAAAAAAACCCACTCAAAATGGACTTCGGATGTGAAAGCTATGCACTTTTGAAAAAATGCATAAATGGTAACCAAAGAGCCATGTGGCAGGTAGAATTTGGTCCACATGGTGATAACCCTCCTAATAACCTCACTTTTACAAATAAGTTTCTTATGAAATGACTCACTTTTATAAAATAAGCAAGGATCACTTTTACAATGAAGTTACTTTATAAATGAAAGTTGCATGCAAAACAAATAACTTAAAATAAAATATTAAAGCTACTTATATTGATTCACTTTTAACACTTTACATTGGGTGCATGAAAATTTTCAAAAAAATGTAACAAAAAGTAGACTTGAACTCAAGACCTCTTACTTAATAAAACAATTTTTAACCAAGTGAACTAGTGAAAAACATATTATATCGTTTAGAAGGAAAATGATGGTTTTGTTGTGGAAGATGGCCTTGGAGAGCATGCTCATAAAAAAAAATTCACCCAAGAAAAGAATTTCGCTTCTCTATGAAAACAAGGGTTAGATATTAGTTAGCTTACCCAAAAAATGCAACTTTTCCCTCTTTTTCTATTTTACCGAGATCACACAGAGCTCACGACAAAGAGCATACGTAGACAAGAAAACCATTTCCGCCTTGTTTTTTATTAGCCAAGATTGCATAGATCACAAGGTAAAGAGCATACACAAATCGAAAAGAGTAGCAACCTGAAAATAAAAAACAAAAAGCTGAAATAAAATTGAAATATTATCTCTGCAAAAATTTAAAAGGGCACATTCAGGCTTTATACCTCCAGATCTCACTAAAATGGTTGTATATTGGGAAAACAAAAACCTTTTCAAGTGAAACAAAAGTTGTTTCTAACTAAAAAAAGTGCTATGGATGCAATGGAATAGTTCTCTTAGCCTAAAAATGTATATAAATGGAAAAACATCAGAGATGGAGAAACACAACTTCATGATCTCAATCTACAACAGGAGCGAGTATTCAAATGCACTTTGATTCCATGTTTGACAACACAGGTATTCCAACAGAGGATGAACACCTTTAGTATCCACTCACACAATCAGATCAAATATCAACACACCGATGTTTTTACATGGTAAAAGCCCTATGGGGAAGCGTCCACGACCCTAGCCAACATGGCCACTTAGACAAATTTGTTATTGCAAAAGAAAAATATTACATAGATATTTACAAGATATTTTCTCACAATCGATTATCGACAAATGACCCTCCATGCTCTTTAAATAGAGATCATAGATTGATCAGTTAGATCACTCTATGTCGGGAACATATCGTGTTCGTCGGATTACCTAACTACAAATGAATATTAATGCATGCGAAAGAAACACACTTTTACCTAATGACACATTAGACCAAATTGATCTTAACTAAATCCTAAGTGTGTAAATATCCTAACATGTATATTTATTTTGTTATTATTTAAACACAGTTTTTATTTTTCTAGGATGGAGCAAAACCCTAATCCAAACCCAAATCATAGCCCCAAACTACTCCCACACAACCCATACATGGAAAATAGTCAATGTTTAGATGAAATTATAAATATAATTAGTGATCTTAGGAATACTAGAAATCCATTTCATCTTTCATTGGCCACTTCACTTAACATTGTTGTTGTTTCCATTAGCCAAGCCCATAGTTAGTTATCCAATATATGTAAATATAGGGATAGGATGAGAGAATATGTTAAGACCTATATATTGATTTATTGCATGTGTATTGTTATATTAAGTTGTCCTTATTAGTTAGCTAGACCTTTTAATTGTAATTGTACTCTTTGTCACCTATATATACCAAGGAGGCCTAGTTTTAGAAAGAATCTCATCTTGTACATTTGTTATATTGTAAAAGGAGGTTTCCCTCTAGAAGAGGCTTATCATTCATTTTTATATCTAATTCTCAAGGCATGGAGTTACTTCTCTTTCTATTTTCTGGATATTTGGATGGTTGTTGCATAAGTTTTGGTTTCAAAGCATACAATCCTAGGGTTTTTCTCCTTCAAACGAGTCATACTAGCATTTCCACTGTAACTTTTTTTTGTGAAGTTTCATACAATGAAATTTTTGGGAGACTTCAAGGAAATATAGTTTACTACCAATGGTAAATATTTTAGGTTATGGTTCACTATATTTTCATAAATATAGTCTTTGGAAATTAGGGCTTTTGACTAGTCCTAAAATTAGTCTCGAATGAGTCATCTTGAAATATATGCTATAAGTTTTTTTCTAGGAATATTTAGATAGTGAAAACTTTGGGATAAGGTGGCATAGTGAACTATCGTAGTAAACATTTCATATTTTTATTCACTATAATTTTCAAGTTATAGGTTGTGGAAGTTAGGTTTTTTTACTATCCCTAAAACTAGTCTCAAAGAGGCATTCTAGGTAAAATAGACATGTTTGATTCTATATAAATCCAAATTGAATGCCACTAGTCTTTTTGAATAGGGTACAAACCCTGGTATTTCAGGTTAAAATTTCAGAAGTAGATCTAAAAAATTGAAAACGTGGCATTCCATACAAGTTCACTATCCTTAAAAGGAAAAAATCAACAAGTTTTGGGAAAGTTACCATAAATTTTTCTTGGCACATCATCATTCAATTGAACCTTTGGAATTACGACAAAGACATATGAAGCTACCACAGACCAAAATTTTAAAATCAAAGGTGAATAAATTCAATATTTATATCATGTGTAAGTTCAACTTGCAAAACAAACTCCAAATCAGGTTTTAAAGGTACACAACTCCATTGGAAGACGTGTTTTGGGTTATTCAAAAAGTGTGATAAAGCTAAATTATATAAGAACTATAGACAAATATATTTTTCATCCCACATGGAAAAGAGTGTTGCAAAAACTTATTCACCAATTAAACCTCCAAAGATCTCAACCATGATTTGTGAAGAAAGTGAAGAGACACATAACCAATTATACAAATTGGAGAACCAATTTAGCGAATTGAGTGATAGGTCAGTGACAAATGTTAATTTGACAAACATAAAAAAAAATACAATAGATGGAACAAAAGATAGAAAATATGGAACAAAATATGGATCAAAAGATGGTTCAACAATTACAAAATTTCATGGCATCCATGCTCTTACATACCCTAGAAGAGAATTTCCCTAAAGGTGATATTGGGATGCAAGAAAATCATGAAAATAGGGATAAAAAAATTGTTGAACCCCAATCACATATGGGAAAGATTTTAACAAATGTGGAGAACATAGAGATTGAGTCCTAGGATAATGATTATTCATTGCTCCAATATCTGCATCATCGAGGGGTCAACTCGACACTAAAGAACTACTTAATTCTCAATATTGATATGAAGAAATTTGATGGTAAAGATCCTATAATATGGATATTCTAGATGGATCAATTATGTTATCTACACCAAGTGCCAAATTTACAAAAGGTAGCGCTTGCATCCTTATATTTAGAACCTAATCATTTTGTTTGGTTCCAATGGCTTTGTGAACAAAAAAATGATTTTATTATCTCTTGGTCCATTTTTGTAGAAGAATTTATAACACATTATAGGAATATTAAGATCAACACATTATTTAGTAAATTGATATTGTAGTCTCCAACAAAGATGTTCAATTATAGAGCACATTCAACTATTTCAAAAACCGAGTCTCAAGGTAAAGAACATTCTAGAGGATAATTTGTTAGATCTCTTTATGCGAACTTTAAAGGAGAGCATTCAACATGGTGTGCATCTCTTCGGACCTAAATCCCTAGAGCATGATTTTAGTGTGGAAAGGAAAATTGAAATTAAAAATATGGCTACTAAAAGGGTGGCCACTAATAACTATAGAGAGAACCATGTTCCCTCTCCTAACCTCACTCAACCTACAAGGTTGACACCTTAGAAAATGGATGAAAAAAGAGAAAATGGACTATGTTTTGATTGTGACATCAAGTACAATAAGGGGCATAAATGCAGTGAGAGGAAATTAGTCTACATAGATTGTGAAGAGGAAGAAGATGAAGAACTAGAACCATCACAAGATCTAGAACTAGAAGAGACTACTCGAACCTGGCATATATTGTCATGCATTGATGGCATCACTACTCCACAAACCCTCAATATAAAAGGAGATATCAAAAATAAAAATGTAACAATGTTGATTGATTCCTATAGTACCCCTAACTTAATTTATTACAAGTTGTGTCTTACATTATGGAAGGAAAATCACATCTAGGACACATGCCCTTTTGTGTGTCTTTGTTTTCTATCTCATGTCTTTCTATGCCTCATTTATATTTCGTGTGTCTCATTGGAATCACTATATGTCTCATTTTTCATCATAATGTGTCCACGACGTCTTTTCTTCCATCTTAGCATTGATATTTTTGTCCCATTTTGTGTCCTCTTTACACCCAACTTATGTCTTGTTAGTGTATTATTTGCATGTCAAAATGGTCTTATGTTTTTTTAGCATATTCTTTACATGTTAGAATGTTCTCATCAATATATTTCTAACGAGCTATCACGTGCCCAAATCCAAATTTGCATGCAAGAGTTATAGTCTTGAGAAATTGAATGTCTCTTTTCCAGCTTCATGCACCTCACTTTTGGGATTCTAGATTCAAGTCTCTTCACCTTCTTGTCTTTAAATTTATAGTACATTTTGTAATAAATGTAAACATTTACCTTTTGTTAGGGGCTTGGTGAATAGATAAAAATATTTCCATATATTTATTTTAAGAGATCGATACCACTTTGTTTGTGGTTTATTTATGGTGCATTGCTTACGTGCACTACTTATGTGCATACTTTAATGTGGGTCTCTTATGGGCGTCACTTATGTTTCTTATGGTGCATCACTTATATGTACACAATTTAAGTGTATCACTTGTGAATGTGTCTCTTGTGGTGTATTGCTTAATTACATCACATTGTCACTTAAAAGTGTCTTTACAAGATTATTACACCATCCTCACAAGTAAGGATAAAAAACAATAATCAAGAAGAATGTCCTATCACTAGCATAGTTCCTTTCACTTCGAAACAAGTGCATGCTTGTTCGAGGGTGGTTGATATAGGTGGTCATTTAATGCTACCTTATAAATGATCTTAATACTAGAAGTTTTCAGGTCATGAATTTCCAATACATTTTTTAGGGGTCTTTCCATGAGTTCTTTGAGGTTCCAATGCGTAACATCAAATCATTGACTGACTCAACATGTAAATTTTCTTTCCAACAAGTTAAAGAAGATCTAAAACATGATAATGATAAAAAAGTTACAGTCTTGGCAAGGGTCCTCATTTTTCTTGATAACTTAGCATGCATACTCAACACATCTTCATGTTGAGGTTGGGGATCTTGAATATTAGCCATTTTTCCTCTTAAAGTGTTTTAGTATCATGATAAAATTTAATTTCGTCCTCTTGTTATGCTTTTTGTTTTCTAAAATAATGTGCTCTTTCAACTCATAATATTTAGTTGAGGAAGAAAAAACACTGAAAAAATAGCATTACAAAATCATCTTTTCATAATAACAACTTTGTCTCTAAATTTAACCACTTAAATTTCAAAGTATTTGTAAAATTGTAGAGAGTTCATAATCAATTTCAATTTTTTTATAAAAATGTTGAAAATTTGATATCAATTTGATCATTTTATAAAAACGTTGATAATTTGATGCTCTATTTAAAAATCTTTTTTCATAATAACTGTCTTTAAATTTAACAATTTAATTTTCAAAGTATTTGTAAAATTGTAGACAATTAGATAATCAATTTCAAATTCTTTATAAAAAAAGTTAAAAATTTGATATCAATTTGATCATGTTTTTAAAAATGTTGACAATTTGATCCTTTAATTTTACTAACTAGAAGTTCATTAATATACAATTTTATTTTTTCCATTGGATTTAACTTAAGTGGTTGGGAGGAATGAATGGTGTCCTGCAAGTGACATGGCTTTGAACCTTGTCGTTGGTTTGCCTTATGCCGAATTTTCTCTAAAAGCTTTATAAGTAAAAAAAATGTTTTAATGAATAAAGTCTGAACTTCACAAAAATATATAGAAGTTAAATGAAGTTTTCTCACGACTTTGTAACCTGCAACTAAAATTTAATATCAATTTGATCATCTTTTTAAAAATGTGATCCTTTAATTTCACTAACTTTAATTTCACTAACTAGAAGTTCATTAAGATAAAAAAAAATTTGTACATTGAATTTAACTTAAGTGGCTAGGAAGAATGAATGGTATCCTACAAGTGACATGGCTTTGAACCTTATCGTTGGTTTGCCTTATGCCTAGTTTTCTCTAAAAACTTTATAAGTAGAAAATATGTTTTTAATGAATAAAGTTTGAACTTCACAAAAATATATAAAAATTAAATGAAGTTTTATCAGGACTTTGTAAACTGCGACTAAAAAAATCATTGGAAACCTCATGAAATTTGTACAAAAGAATTTCTCAATAACTAACTCACATTTGGGAATCGAGCAAAGTGGGAATCTAGCAAAATCATTTAAGAATAAGTAGAGAATATGTTTTTAATTGATAGAGTTTCGACTTCACAAGAAAATACAGAGGTTAAATGGCAAGTGAACCGAAAATGGTTTTAACAATACTTTTTCGTTAATAAAAGCAACTTCTCTAACATCACAATCTTACACATCAAAATAAATTTATCATTAATCAAGGTATGAGTATATAATTATATTAAAATATTTATTTATTTATTATTATTAGAAATATTATAAGATCTATAAAACTAATAACAATAATTCATTTTTATTAGAGACTTTATAAAATCTATAAGACTAAGAACTATAAAAAAAAATTACATTTACATTTACGATATCATTTTATTTAAGAATATTTGAATTATGTATACATTCTCTTTTTTATAGTATTATAAAACATTATTAATATAATTTATTTTTTTAATTAATTATATAACATTAAGAAAGTTGAAGATGAAAAGCACTGTCTCTTAGATTGTCCAGCGTATACCCATATTAGATCTCATTTTCAAAATATTTATCACACTACCAACCTTGCTAACCTCTTTAAATCAACAAAAGTATGGTGATCTTGGAAAGCTTCTCTTAAGGCTTTTCTAGCACATAAACAAAATTCTAAAAAATCACAAGTAATCACTTACCCTCTTAGTGGACATTAATCATCATCATCATCATCATCATATAAGATATTCAATTTTTTAAGTTGAATTAAGTAATTTATCTTATTTTTCAATAGCTTTATCTAGCTGTTCTACCAAATGGTTTTTTTCGCTAGAATTTGATGATATAAATTTACAAGAATCACTATATTTTATTGTTCAAAATCCATTTCTGAATGCAGGAATGGATTCAACATGCTGAAAAACCTGGTACACTCGGATTATACAAAGATAATCATTCAAATCTATGAATTTAACAATTCTCAGCCAATTTTAAATAAATATCCCCAAAAAATCCCAACATTTAACCTACATCCTTTAAAATATATCATCAAAGGCACATTGTTCTCAATTTCTGAAAGTAAATATAGACAAATTGTGAAAACATCACTTACTAAAATCAAAAGAAAGAGCAGCAGAACTCGCTTCCACTTTCAACGGGCTTTCTTCATTCAAAAGCTGTTGGATGATGGGGGTTGAACGATTCTATTATCCTTTACACTTTGATACATCTGATAAAATATTTAGAGGAAAATCTAAGCAGAAAAGAGAATAACTGGAGGTTCTACACTGGAATCGAGGGCTTATCAGTCTCACTTTTGTGTTCAGAAGAATTCTTGTCCCAAAAGAAAACAAGACTCTTTCCTTTCAGGGCATAGGTATGTAGAGAGTGGGGGACTAGGGGAAGAGGAGGCACGTCTATGATGCCTTCCAATATCTGGAGCACTTTACTCATCGATGGCCTGCCACCTTCATTGTCCTGTATGCACCATCCCCCTACAATGGAAGCCCTCTTCACCTATTCCTCATCTTCATCATTCATCAAATTCTTGTCAAGCACCTCCATGGTGTTCCCGCTGTTGATTTGAGTTACAACCCACGTGGGAAAGAACTCCTCGCTAGATTTCAAGTCCTCGTCCATGTTTCTCCGCCCTGAAATTATTTCAAGCAATGTCATGCCGAAGTTGTAAACATCGGCCTTTGTAGTGATGGGCAGGCCGGAGAGCCACTCAGGGGCCAAGTACCCTTTGGTTCCTCTCATAGTCGTCAGAGCATGACTAAACTCTCTGCCCAAGAGTTTGGCCAGAGAGACGACTATGTGGCAAACATGGAAAGAGAGATGACAACGTGGCAAGAGAGACGAAAATGTGGAAAGAGAGACGTCAATGTGGAAATAGCGATGTTATCGGGCAATATGGAAAAAAAATTAAAATTTCCGCTATTTTTCGATAGTATGGCCAATTTTGTCCATAACGTCG
The DNA here is from genome assembly GCA_009831015.1 of Picea engelmannii. Classification (NCBI taxonomy): domain Eukaryota; kingdom Viridiplantae; phylum Streptophyta; class Pinopsida; order Pinales; family Pinaceae; genus Picea; species Picea engelmannii. The sequence goes on along the minus strand of ML780261.1, from coordinate 721,396 downwards.
CAAATAGAACGTCGAAATTTTTACAATATGTACTAGTGACATCTCAGAGTCCTAACCAACTACATTGGGGACATTGTTAAAATAATGGCTCATTCCTTGGGTTAGACTTGATAAATGGATGGTACATCCCTTAGGTTATCCCTCATAAACTAATGGTGCCATCCTTGGGTCGACGAGTTGAGAGGAACATGAGATTTTGGTTGGAGTTGTTGTTGGAATTGTTAAATTGTAGAATTTTATTTCTAAGTATTGTGATGTAATTTGCATATATTTATATCGGCATAGAGTGCATCGAGGATGACACACAATTGTACAGGAGGAGGAATGTAACATCCCCACTATAATCCCCAGTTTAATTAATTCTTATGTAGATATAATTTTTGGCTACGTCCAAAGCAATGTAATATGCAAATTGTATTTTCTTGTTTTAATCATAGATGTGATGCCAACTGCTAAGGGGACATGGACAGAGATGGGGACTAAATTAATCCACAATAGGGGGAGTGTCTAAAGTATACACTTCTCATTTTTAGGTTGTAATACTTCCTTTCTCATAAGGAATATGAGCCCATGCTACACTGCCAAATACACAGAAGTGACTTACATCTAGCTTAAGTTTATTCCATGCTTCTTCCTATGTTATATTTTTAAGAGCCTTTTTGGGAGTGTGATTTACTATTTAATTTGCACATTTAATGGCTTCCGCCCAATACTTTAGATACCTTAGATTGGATCATACAACTAGCCATTTCTTTTAATGTGTGGCTCTTTCTCTCAGCAACACCATTTTTTTGTGGTGTATATGGAACAATTTGTTGCATTTGGATGCCACGTGCAGTGCAGTGACCTGTAAAATTATTATGCACATATTATTCTCCATTATATGTTCTTAATATTTGAAGTTGATGTCTAGATTACTTTTGTACAAGAGCCTTGTAGGCCAAAAACTTGTCAAAAACTTCACTCTTAATTTTTAAGAAGTAAACTCAAGTGCGTCTGGAAAAGTCATCGATGAAAGTTAAGAAATACTTGCACTCATAAAAAGGAGTAGAAAGTGGACCACACAAGTCAATGTGAACAAGTTATAAATGGGTCGAGGTGTGCCAAGAGGCATGTTTGTCAAAATTGTCCCGATGATATTTGTCGAGAACACAACCGGAAAAAAACACCATCTTTGCAAGAAACAAGAAGAGGTCCAATCACCATTTGTTGATTACATAGTTTATGCAATGAGAGATATTTTAGATGGCCAAACTACTCATGCCAAATTTTGTTCAAGTCATCACTATGAGCAACAAAAACTGATGGAAAAGGTAATTACCCAAAGTTTTCAAACTTGTGCAACCTAGTAATATCATCAACAATTCAAGTTGTAGGAACATGCTTAAGATGTTTTAGATCCTTGATTACAACTTGGTGAGGTGAAAACTCTACAAATTTACCTTCACCTGAATTAATGATTTGATATATTGGTAGAAGGTTGCAAGAAAGACTTGGAACACATAATACATCATTGAAATGACCATTATCTACCTAAATTGTTTGAGACCATAAAACACTAAGAGATCTATCCTCACCAACAAATATTTTATTGGTGTTACATTCATTTGGAGCATAAAATATGGCTTTATCCTAGCCATATGATAATATTCTCTAGAATCAATAAGCCACTCGTCAAAAGAAGAAGTAGAATTTGCATTGAAGGAGAAACCATAAGAAGAAAGTGTATTTCCATGAGAAGAAGAGTTAGAAGAAGAAGAATAAATAATGATGTTGTGCTTCTTCAACATTGCTTCCAAAGCTTCCATCTTCTTAAAACATTTGGACTCCACATGACCATCTTTCCCACAAAAGTTTCAATGTTTGTCAATCTTCTTATTTTTAGATTTTGCTCATTTGTCACCATTATGAGCGGAAGTTGGCTGAGAGGGTTTGGGACCCTTGTTTTGCTTGTTGTTGTGGCAAGGATTTTGCTTCTTTGGATTCTAGGATTTATCTTGTTGGTGGACCACTAAGGCTTTGTTGGGTGTACCTACANAAGTGACTTACATCTAGCTTAAGTTTATTCCATGCTTCTTCCTATGTTATATTTTTAAGAGCCTTTTTGGGAGTGTGATTTACTATTTAATTTGCACATTTAATGGCTTCCGCCCAATACTTTAGATACCTTAGATTGGATCATACAACTAGCCATTTCTTTTAATGTGTGGCTCTTTCTCTCAGCAACACCATTTTTTTGTGGTGTATATGGAACAATTTGTTGCATTTGGATGCCACGTGCAGTGCAGTGACCTGTAAAATTATTATGCACATATTATTCTCCATTATATGTTCTTAATATTTGAAGTTGATGTCTAGATTACTTTTGTACAAGAGCCTTGTAGGCCAAAAACTTGTCAAAAACTTCACTCTTAATTTTTAAGAAGTAAACTCAAGTGCGTCTGGAAAAGTCATCGATGAAAGTTAAGAAATACTTGCACTCATAAAAAGGAGTAGAAAGTGGACCACACAAGTCAATGTGAACAAGTTATAAATGGGTCGAGGTGTGCCAAGAGGCATGTTTGTCAAAATTGTCCCGATGATATTTGTCGAGAACACAACCGGAAAAAAACACCATCTTTGCAAGAAACAAGAAGAGGTCCAATCACCATTTGTTGATTACATAGTTTATGCAATGAGAGATATTTTAGATGGCCAAACTACTCATGCCAAATTTTGTTCAAGTCATCACTATGAGCAACAAAAACTGATGGAAAAGGTAATTACCCAAAGTTTTCAAACTTGTGCAACCTAGTAATATCATCAACAATTCAAGTTGTAGGAACATGCTTAAGATGTTTTAGATCCTTGATTACAACTTGGTGAGGTGAAAACTCTACAAATTTACCTTCACCTGAATTAATGATTTGATATATTGGTAGAAGGTTGCAAGAAAGACTTGGAACACATAATACATCATTGAAATGACCATTATCTACCTAAATTGTTTGAGACCATAAAACACTAAGAGATCTATCCTCACCAACAAATATTTTATTGGTGTTACATTCATTTGGAGCATAAAATATGGCTTTATCCTAGCCATATGATAATATTCTCTAGAATCAATAAGCCACTCGTCAAAAGAAGAAGTAGAATTTGCATTGAAGGAGAAACCATAAGAAGAAAGTGTATTTCCATGAGAAGAAGAGTTAGAAGAAGAAGAATAAATAATGATGTTGTGCTTCTTCAACATTGCTTCCAAAGCTTCCATCTTCTTAAAACATTTGGACTCCACATGACCATCTTTCCCACAAAAGTTTCAATGTTTGTCAATCTTCTTATTTTTAGATTTTGCTCATTTGTCACCATTATGAGCGGAAGTTGGCTGAGAGGGTTTGGGACCCTTGTTTTGCTTGTTGTTGTGGCAAGGATTTTGCTTCTTTGGATTCTAGGATTTATCTTGTTGGTGGACCACTAAGGCTTTGTTGGGTGTACCTACAGTGATGATCAATCCAAGTTGCACAAGCTTATCTTGCTCTCGAATTAAAGAATCACAAAATGACTCAAGTGAGCTTTATTTATAAGCACTCCCTAGAGCTTCTCTAGTGGCATAAAAAGTAGATACAAAAATATAATATGAACTACCAATATTAGTAAGAATAACATCTAGATGTATCAATCTTCCTTCAGATCTAATTGGCACTCGATACACAAAATTCTAAGTGTTTTGAACTTAGATAAATAATCTTCAATGCAAGGAAAATAATTTGGACTTAAATTCATTAATTGATTCTCTAACTAATGAGATTGAATAATATTGTGTTTACCAAACACAACTTTAAGATTTTCCCAAGCTTTATTGGGGGCATTAATTTCTTTAAGGTGAAATCTTAAATTAGGAGAGATGGACATTCCAGTTAGTCCATGTGCTTCGTCATTCCTATCAATCTATTTGGTAGACTTTTCATCATCGGTAGGTTCTTGTTCTTTTCCCAGTGTAATCTGGTATAATCCTTTACTTCTTAATAAATCCTCCATATGGGATTTCCATTGGAAGTAGTTGGAACTGGTAAGAAAAATATGATTTGGTGAAGTCATATTTAATATGCATAAAACACTAAAAATGATGGTTTGGATGAAAAGATCTCGAAAAAATAGACTATTTGAAAAAAAAAACACTGAAAATGGACTTCAGATGTGAAAGTTATGCCCTTTTGAAAAAAGGCATAAATGGTAACCAAAGAGCCATGTGGCGGGTAGAATTTGGTCCACATGGTGATACCCCTCCTAATAACCTCACTTTTACAAATAAGTTGCTTATGAAATGACCCACTTTTATAGAATAAGAAAGGATCACGTTTACGATGAAGTTACTTTATAAATGAAGTTGCATGCAAAACAAATAATCTAAAATAAAATATTAAAGCTACTTATAATGATTCACTTTAATAATTTAAGTGAAATACACTTTATAGTGGATGCATGAAATTTTTCTAAAAAAGCTAACAAAAAATAGACTTGAGCTCAAGACCTCTTACTTAATAAAACAACTTTTAACCAAGTGAACTAGTGAAAAACATATTATATTTTTTAGAATGAGGATTATGGTTGTTGTTGTTGTGGAATAAGGCCTTGTAGAGCGTGCTCATAAAAAACTATTTTCACCCAAGAAAAAAATTGCACTTCTCGATGAAAACAAGGGCTAGATATGAGTTAGCTCACTCGGAAAATGCAACTTTTCCCTATGTTTCTGATTTACCGAGATCACACAGAGCGCATGACAAGGAGCATATGCAGACAAGAAAATCCTTTCTGCTTTGTTTTTTATTAGCCAATATCGCATAGATCACAAGGTAAAGAGAATACACAGTTCGAAAAG
>ML780261.1:702718-716509 GCA_009831015.1 Picea engelmannii | reverse complement strand
TGTTTCTAACTAAAACAAGTGCTCTAGATGCAATGAAATAGTTCTCTTAGCCCAGAAATGTATATAAATGGAAAAAACCAGAGATGCAACAACATAGCTTCACGATCTCGATTTACAACGGGAGCGAGTCTTCAAATGCACTTTGATTCTATGTTTGACAACATAGGTATTCCAATAGAGGATGAACACCTTCTGTATCCACTCACATAACCAGATCAAATATCAACACACCAAATTTTTTACATGGTAAAACCCCTATGGGGAAGCTTCCACAACCCCAACCAACATGGCCACTTAGATCAATTTGTTATTGCAAAAGAAAAATATTACATAGAGATTTACAAGAGATTTTCTCACAATCAATCATCGACAAATGACCCTCCATGCTCTTTAAATAGAGATCATGGACCAATCAGTTAGATCACTCTATGTCGAGAACATATCGTGATCATCGGATTACCTAACTACAAATGCATAATGCATGCGAAAGAAACACACTTTTACCTAATGACACATTAGACCAAGTTGATATTAACTAACTCCTAAGTGTGTAAATATCCTAACATGTAAATTTCTTTTGTTATTATTTAAACACAATTTTTGTTTTTCTAGGATGGAGAAAAACACTAATCCAAAACCAAATCATAACCCCAAACCACCCCCACATGACCCATACATGGAAAATATTCAATGTTTAGATGAAATTATAAATATAATTAATGATCTTAGGAATACTAGAAAGCCATCTCATCTTTCATTGGCCACTTCACTTAACATCATTGTTGTTTCCATTAGCCATGCCCATAATTAGTTATCCAATATATGTAAATGTAGGGCTAGGATGAGAGAATATGTTAAGATGTATATATTGATTTATTGCATGTGTATTGTTATATTAAGTTGTCCTTATTAGTTATCTAGACCTTTTAATTGTAATTGTACTCTTTGTCACCTATATATACCAACGAGGCCTAGTTTTAGAAAGAATCTCATCTTGTACATTTGTTATATTCTAAAAGGAGGTTTCCATCTAGAAGAGTCTTATCATTCATTTTTCTATCTAATTCTAAAGTTGTGGAGTTACTTCTCTTTCTATTTTTAGGATATTTGGATGTTTGTTGCATAAATTTTGGTTTCAAATCATACAATCTTAGGGTTTTTCTCCTTCAAACGAGTCATACTAGAATTTCCGCTATAAACAAAAAAATGGCGAAGTTTCATACAATGAATTTTTTTGCAGACTTCAAGGAAATATAGTTAACTACCAATGGTAAATATTTTAGGTTCTGGTTCACTATATTTTCATAAATATAGGCTTTGGAAACTAGGGATTTTGACCAGTCCTAAAATTAGTCTCAAATGAGTCATCTTGAAATATATGCTATAAGTTTTTTCTAGGAATATTTAGATAGTGAAAATTTTGGGACAAGGTGGCATAGTGAAGTATCTGTAGTAAACATTTCTTATTTTGATTCACTATACTTTTCAAGTTATAGGCTGTGGAAGTTAGATTTTTTTACTAGCCCTAAAACTAGTCTCAAATAGGCATTTTGGATAAAATAGACATGTTTGATTCTATCCAAATTGAATGACACTAGTTTTTTTGAATAGGGTACAAACCATGGCATTTCAGGTTATAACTTCAGAAGTAGATCTAAAAAATTGAAAATGTGGCATTCCATACAAGTTCACTATCCTTAAAAGGAAAAAATCAACAAGTTTTGGGAAAGTTACCATAATTTTTTCTTGGCACATCATAATTCAATAGAACCTATGGAATTACGAAAAATACTGATCCAGATGGATGTCGGTGGCCTCCCACCTATTCCAATTGGCTCATTTTGGTTGTTTTCCAGTTTGGCAATTTTTTTCCTATTTTTCAGGTCCTTGACTTCTGGGGTCATTTTGAGGCCCTAAACAACGTTTTTAGGGATCACCACAATTATAATGTAGATGGAGTTAGATTCTGATGAAACATGTGTAGTCCTTAGATATACCTTTCCAACGGGCTATCGTGTGCCTAAAATGAAGATCGTATGCAAAAGTTACAACCCCGGGAAGTTGATGTACTAACTTACCCAAACATGGTTCACATCACTTTTGGTGTGTTATCTCCTAGGGTTAGGTTTTTGGATGTCTAGGGTTTTTGACATTCCCGTTTATTGTAAAAAGGCCTTCAGAGCCTCAGTGCAATCATCTTCTTGCAAATGAGTGCAACCGTCACATCTCTTTTCAGAGATAAGTCACCACCATTATAACAAGCTTGTTTTCCGCTGCATTTTACAGTTTCATCTTATTTCCTTATTGAATAGAAATCAATTTATTGTATATCTTTTATTTTGTGTTAAGCATATTTTGATAATAATCTGTTTTCATTTCGTTCTTCTCATAAAATATGGATCAGTGGTATCCGAGCGGTCTGCTCCTTATCATTTTTAATGCATGCCCCCAACGAGGTCAGGGTACAAAGAATTGGGTCTTGAGCTTGTTTCTCTTGTGGAAAAAAGCTCTCGCACACCCAAGCGACCTCTCATGGTAGGAGAAAATAAATATGACGGGACAAGATATCCCTTCAAAATGTTTCTCGAGGAAGCCCTCACACAACATAGGAACAAGATGCTGGACAATTTTGCGCAAATCCTTCGGTGACTACCAACAGGCGACACATCTTTGTCAAATGGAGGCGCCGCCGCCGGCCCCTTCAAGGTACAAATCAAATTCAATATTCCTATATTTGAATTTCAGATAGACGCAGATGTTGTATCCAAATGGTTGAATCTTCTAGAAGGGTATTTCTCTGTCCATAACTTCTCAAATAGAGAAAATATTACTTTTGTGCTCCTCAAATCCATTCCCCATGTCAAATGTTGGTGGGAAACTTTCTATGAGGAAAAGGAAACAGAGGAACCCTCATTATTTACAATCGCGGTTGCCTGGGAGTCCTTTAGGGATGTTATTAAGGAACAATACTACCCTGTTGGAAGTTATGACGACCTGTACACAAAATGGACCACATTGTGGTAGGAAAGAGACCAAGCAGTGCCCGAGTTCACAAATATATTTCATACCTTGCGCACTAAGCTGGGTATCAAATATTCTGAGCGGCATATGGTGCTCAAGTATCATGACGGTTTTCATAGATACATCCAGGCTGAAATGGAGTTTCTGGACATCTCATCCTTCGGCGTGGCCTACCGATACGTCGTCAAAATCGAGCAGAATCTCAAACAAAAGAAGTGACAATTTGGGCCTGGGAACCCCTCATAGCAAAAGCCAGGAGAGGGCGGTCCCAACCCGCAGAACAAAGGACAAAGCATAGACAGACTGCCTCAGGACAACTAGTCTAGGCCGCAAGCAAAGAAGGACACCAGAAATACAAAGAAAGATATCGGGAAATGGTGTGACTTCCATAAGAGCCCCTGGCATAACATTGTTGATTGCTACTCAAAGTAGTCATTGGTAGCTGAGGTGAAAGCCTTTGAATCAGATGTGGGTTCCGACTTGAAGTTAGAACTAGAAAGGGGGAGACAAATCATTGACGCGGAACCCAGTGCTACCGTTGCTACCACCAAGCTCCATCCCGGTGAACCAAACGAGCCAGAGGAAGGGGAGCACCTTTTTCATTCACAGATGTGGGTGAAGGGTACCCTGTTGCACTTCATTGTTGATAGCGGTAGCCATAAGAACCTAATCTCAACAGAGGTTGTCAAGAGACTCTCCCTGCCAACAACGCCACACCCGTAGCCCTACACCATCAAATGGCTCTGCCAAGGAAGCGACATCCGCGTCTGCCAACAATGTCACCTGTCATACAATATCAAGCCCTTCAAAGATGAGGTATCGTGTGATGTTTCCCCGTTCGAAGTTTGTAATGTTATTTGGGCCAACCATATTTATGGAAACACCATGTTGTATATGAGTCTAGGCTTCGCAGTTTTATTATTAATTTGAACAAGAAATTGTACAAGATACCCGAGGCAGTCCCACCTAGTGCTATTTCCTTAATCTCTGCCAAGAAATGTAAGAAGGTCATCTCTTGGAAATGGAAGTTTGTCTTCTTCGTGATTCGCTCTCAGAATGAGCGAAATATTTCAACCACATCCAGGGTCTCCGCGACCGATCTCTCCTCACAATAGAAGCAAGTGGATAAGGTCGTGGAAGAATACTCAGATATCTTATCCTCATCTACCGGGGTACCTCTGCACTGTCAGGTCAAGAACCCCATCGATCTGACCCCTGGTGCACCGCTTCTCAATGGGTCAGTCTACCACCACTCTCTATTAGATAATGAGGAGATCAAGCAGTAGATCCAATAACTTCTCCACAAATGGGCACATCCATCCCAACTCATCACCTTGTAGGAGCCCAATCATGCCAATACAGAAGAAATATGGAACCCGACGACTCTGCATTGATTACCGGGCCTTGAATAAAATCACAGTAAAAAACCAGTACCCAATTCCTCGAATCGACAACCTCCTTGATCAAATCACGGGGGCCAAACACTTCATTAAGATTGATATAGAGTCTGGATACCACTAGGTCCCGATAGAACATACAGATGTATGAAAGATCGCCTTCAAGTAAAAGGAATGTATTTTTGAATGGTTGGTCATGCCCTTTGGTTTGACAAATGCTCCAACCACTTTCATGAGGATGATGGATGATATCCTACGACCATTCACCAATACTTTTGTAGTGGTGTATTTGGATGACATTCTCATTTACAATAAGACTTGGGTAGAACACTTGCAACATATTCAACATGTTCTACACACCCTGCGACAACACAAGCTATACACCAACTTAAAAAAATGCTCCTTCGGCATGGACAAGGTCCATTACCTGGGCTACATCGTTGATCATCATGGCGTACATGTGGATCCAGTAGATATCCAATTCATCTGTGACTGGCCAACGCCAACCACACTCACTAAGCTTCAAAGCTTCTTGGGCCTTGCCAATTTCTACCGCAGGTTCATGATGGGTTTCTCCCATATTGCATGGGCCCTCATTCAAGTAACTAGGGGTGGTGGTAAGGTGAAATTTGTGTGGTACCGGTCCCAAACACAAACGTTCAATGATTTGAAGAAGCGTTTGTGCTCAACCCCAATACTTTCACTACCTGACCTACAACAACTCTTTGAGATCGAGACATATTCTTCAGACTATGATGTGGGCGTCATTCTCACTCAGCAGGGCCACCCCGTGGCCTATCATAGTGAGACACTCTTAGATGTTGCCCGTAAGTACCCTACTTACGACAAAAAAATGTACTCCATTGCGCAAGCCTACCACTAATGGAGACATTACATTCTTGGGAAGGAGACAGTCATCCACACTGATCATAAGCCATTTTAGTTCATGCAGAAAAAAGGAAAATTGAAGAATGACCTCCATCATAAGTGGTTCACATACTTGCAGCAATTCCACCTCAACATTAAGTATAAAATGGGAAGCACCAATCGCGTCGTTGATTGCCTTAGTAGACCACTAGTTCTGACACTCACCACAATGCTAGACTCTTGCAGCCATGAGAACTCTGGATGACCCCAAATCTATGAGAAAGACTTAGAATTTTCCACCACCTACCAAATGTTGAGTGCAAACACAATTATTGCTAATTTCCATCTTCAGGATGGGATGTTGTGCTATCTGGGCCATATCTACGTTCCATCAAGAGAGTGAGCGAATCTGATTTGGGAAGCCCACTATAATCGGGTGGAAGGACACTTCGACGTCAAAAAGACAGTGGAAATGTTGCAAAAACATTTCTACTGGCTGAAACTTTGACAGGAGGTCAACAAGAATATCAGGTCCTACACTGCCTACGTTATTGCCAAACCAAACACTAAGAAATATGGTTTGTACACCCCTCTGCCTACTCCTGACAGACCATGGGAATCCATCTCAATGGACTACATGTCGGGCCTCCCGTCCACCAAGCGGGGAAATGACTGTGTTTTTGTGGTTGTTGATCATTTTTCTAAGATGACGATTCTAGCCGCCTACAAGAAGAGCATCACAACAAAGGCCACTACCAAGCTCTTCTTTGAATGAGTCTGGGTACATTTTGGAATCCCACAAACCATTGTCTCAGATGGGGATAGTTGATTTCTCATCACATTCTGGTCGAGCCTCTGGTCATTGCTGGACACCAAGCTCACCAAATCCATGACCTTCCACCCCCCAACAGATGGCCAAACCGATGTTGTAAATCGAATGATCGTGCATATCCTGCACATGTATAATTCCAAGAACCCTTGCACATGGGATGAGAGTCTTCCCTATGTCCAACATAGCTAAAATCGAGCCCTGCATAGCTCAACCAGCCATAGCCCCTTTTAGGTGGGGTTGGGATTCCAACCATTGGGTCCCATAGATATTGCACTTCCCCTTGTGGTCACCTCAGCCGAATCATCTCCTGCTCCAACTGAAGCTGACAAAGCCACCTAGTTCATTGAGCAGATCCAACACATCCTCCAACAGGTTCAGGATATCCTACAAAATTCCAATGACAAGTACAAGCAGTGGCATGATCAACACCAGGTGCCACATAAGTTTCAGGTGGGTGACAAAGTTTGGTTGCACTTGCAGAAAAAATGCCTCACAGGACCCCATTGGAAGATTCGCCCACTCTGCTATGGGTCGTACATTATCACCAAGGTTGCAGGTAATAATTCTTTTGAGCTCAACAATCCTCCTTTCCTTGGCCTACACCTAGTGTTCAACGTGGATCTCCTTCGACCTTATTTCCCACCATTTTTGGACACCTCAGAGGTAGCAGAACAATTGACACCAAAAGATCCCAACCTTGACTGCATACAACATGAATCCAGTGATCATATTGTGGAAAAACAATTCAAGGGAACTCGCCAACAAAGGATCCATCTATATCAAGTTGTCAAAGCAGGGCATCTCTTGCACCATGGCAAGTGGCTCACTCAGGGCCCAATTCAGCAAAAATATCCTCATCTGATGGGGGCACTCAACATAATGGAGACCATTTCTGCCTAAGGGGGGAGGATTGATCCATATGGGTGTCGATGGCTTCCCATCTATTCCAATTGGATCATTTTGGCAATTTTCTAGTTTGGCAGTTTTTTCCTAGTTTTTGGGTCCTTGTCTTTCGGGGCCATTTTGAGGCCCTAAACAACATTTTTAGGGCTCACTACAATTAGATTGTAGATAAAGTTAGATTCTAACAAAAACATGTGTATTCCTCGGACAAACCTTTCCAACGGGCTATCGTGCGCCTAAAACAAAGATCGTATGCAAAAGTTACAACCCTGGGAAGTTGATGTACTAACTTACCCAAACGGGGCCCACATGACTTTTGGCGCTTCATCTCCTAGGGTTAGTTTTTTGGATGTATAGGGTTTTTGACATTCCTATTTATTGTAAAAAGGCCTTCAAAGCCTCATTGTAATCATCTTCTTGCGAATGAGCGCAACTGTCACATCTCTTCTCAGAGATAAACTGCCACCATTCTAGCAAACTTGCTTTTTGCAACATTTTACAGTTTCAGCTTATTTCCTTATTGAATAGAAACTAGCTTACTGTATATATGGTATTATGTGTTAAGCATCTTTTGATAATAATCTATATTCATTTCATTCTACTCATAAAATACGGATCAAAGACATATCAAGTTACCACAGAGCAAAATTTTAAAATCAAAGGCTAAAAAATTCAATATTTATATTAGGTGCAAGGTCAACCTACCAACCAGACTCCAAATCAGGTTTTAAAGGTACACAACTCCATTGGAAGACCTGTTTTGGGTTATTCAAAAAGTTTGATAAAGTTAAATTATATAATAATTATAGATAAATATTTTTTTCATCCCACGTGGAAAAGAGTGTTGAAAAAAATTATTCACCAATTAAACCTCTAGAGATTTCAACCATGATTCGTGAAGAAAGTGAAGAGATACATAACCATCTATACAAATTGGAGAACCAATTTAGCAAATTGAGTGATAGGTCAGTGACAAATGTTAATTTGACAAACACACAAAAACAAATACAATAGATGGAACAAAAGATGGAACAAAATATGGATCAAAATATGGTTCAACAATTAAAAAATTGCATGGCATCCATGCTCTTACATACCCTAGAAGAGAATTTCCCTAAAGGTGATATTGGGATGCAAGAAAATCATGAAAATAGGGGTAACAAAATTGTTGAACCCCAGTCACATATGGGGAAGATTTTAACAAATGTGGAGAACATAGAGATTAAGTCTTAGGATCATGATTATTCATTGGTCCAATATCTGCATCATCGAGGGGTAAACTCGACACTAAAGAACTATTTAATTCTCAATATTTATATGAGGAAATTTGATGGTAAAGATCCTATAATATGGATATTCTAGATGGATCAATTATTTTATCTACACCAAGTGCCAACTTTACAAAAGGTAGCGCTTGCATCCTTATATTTATAACCTAATCAATTTGTTTGGTTCCAATGGCTTTGTGAGCAAAAAAATGATTTTATTATCTCTTGGTCCATTTGTATAGAATATTTTATAGCACATTATAGGGATCTTAAGATCAACACATTCTTCAGTCAATTGATTTTAAAGTCTCCAACAAAGACGTCCAATTATAGAGCACATTCAACTATTTCAAAAATTGAGTCTCAAGGTAAAGAACATTCTAGAGGATAATTTGTTAGATCTCTTTATGGGCACTTTGAAGGTGAGCATTCAACATGAGGTGCATCTCTTCAGACCTAAATCCCTAGAGCATGCTTTTAGTGTGGAAAGGAAAGTTGAAAGTAAAAATATGGCTACTATAAGGGTGTCCACTAATAACTATAGAGAGCACCATGTTCCCTCTCCTAACCTCACTCAACCTACAAGGTTGACACCTTAGAAAACAGATGAAAGAAGAGAAAAGGGACTATGTTTTGATTGTGACAACAAATATAGTAAGGGGCATAAATGCAGTGAGAGAAAATTAGTCTACATAGATTGTGAAGAGGAAGACGATCAAGAAATAGAACCATCACAAGATCTAGAACTAGAAGAGACTACTCGAACTTGGCATATCTTGTCATGAATTGTTGGCATCACTACTCTGCAAACCCTCATTATAAAAGGATATATCAAAAAGAAAAATGTAACAATGCAGATTGATTCTGGCAGTACCCCTAACTTAATTCATTACAAGTTGTGTCTTACATTATGGCAGGAAAATCACATCTAGGACACATGACCTTTTGTGTGTCTTTGTTTTCTATCTCATGTCTTTCTATGTTTCGTTTATATTTCGTGTGTCTCATTGGCATCACTCTATGTCTCATTTTTCATCATAATGTGTCCACAACGTCTTTTCTTCCATCTTAGCATTGATATTTTTGTCCCATTTTGTGTCCTCTTTACACCCAACTTATGTCTTGCTAGTGTATTATTCGCATGTCAAAATGTTCTTATGTTTTTTTAACATATTCTTTACATGTTAGAATGTTCTCATCGGTGTATTTCTAACGAGATATCACGTGCCCAAATCCAAATTTGCATGCAAGAGTTATGGTCTTGAGAAGTTGAATGTCTCTTTTCTAGCTTCATGCACCTCACTTTTGGGATTCTAGATTCAAGTCTCTTCACCTTCTTATCTTTAAATTTATACTACATTTTGTAATAAATGTAAGCATTTACCTTTTTTTAGGGGCTTGGTGAATAGATGAAAATATTTCCATATATTTATTTTAATAGATTGATACCACTTTGTATGTGGGTTATTTATGGTGCATTGCTTAAGTGCACTGCTTATGTGCATAGTTTAATGTGAGTCTCTTATGGGCATCACTTATGGTGTGTTTCTTATGGTGCATCACTTAAATGTACACAATTTAAGTGCATCACTTGTGAATGTGTCTCTTATGGTGTATTTTTTAATTACATCATATTGTCACTTAAAAGTGTCCTTATAAGATTATTACACCATCCTCACAAGTAAGGATCAAAATAAGTAATCAACAAGAATGCCTTATCACTAGCATAGTTCCTCTCACTTTGAAACTAGTGCATGTTAGTTCGAGGGGTGTTGATATAGGTGGTCATTTAGTGCCACCTTTTAAATGATCCTAATACTAGAAGTTTTCAGGTCATGAATTTCCAATGCATTTTTTCGAGGACTTTCCATGAGTTCTTTGAGGTTCCAATGCCTAGCATCAAATCATTGAGTGACTCAACATGTAAACTTTATTTCCAACAAGTTTAGTATCATGATAAAATTTAATTTCAATCTCTTGTTATGCTTTTTATTTTCTAAAATAATGTGCTCTTTCAATTCATAATATTAAGTTGAGGAAGAAAAAACACTGAAAAAGATAATATTACAAAATCATATTTTCATAATGACAACTTTGTCTTTAAATTTAACCACTTAAATTTCAAAGTATTTGTAAAATTGTTCAATTTTTTAATAAAAATGTTGAAAATTTGATATCAATTTGATCATCTTTATAAAAATATTGATAATTTAATGCTCTACTTAAAAATCATCTTTTCATAATAACTTTGTCTTTAAACTTAACAATTTAATTTTCAAAACATTTGGGACAATTAGATAATCAATTTCAAAGTATTTATAAAAATGTTGAAAATTTGATATCAATTTGATCATCTTTTTAAAAATGTTGACAATTTGATCCTTTAATTTCACTAACTAGAAGTTCATTAAGATAAAATTTTATTTTGTCCATTAAATTTAACTCAAGTATGAAAATTTGATATCAATTTGATCATCTTTTTAAAAATAGACAATTTGATCCTTTAATTTTACTAACTAGAAGTTCATTAAGATAAAATTTTATTTTGTCCATTAAATTTAACTCAAGTATAAAAATTTGATATCAATTTGATCATCTTTTTAAAAATGTTGACAATTTGATCCTTTAATTTTATTAACTAGAAGTTCATTAAGATAAAATTTTATTTTGTCCATTAAATTTAATTCAAGGATGAAAATTTAATATCAATTTAATCATCTTTTTAAAAATGTTGAAAATTTTATCCTTTAATTTCACTCAAAGTTCATTAAGATAAAATTTTATTTTATCCATTGAAAAATGATTAATATCATGCAAGTTAAATGAAATTTTCTCAAAACTTTGTAACCTAAAACTAAAAATTCATTGGATACCTCATAAAGTTTATAAAAAAAATAAAATTAAATAACTCACATTTGGGAATCCAACAAAATGGGAATCTATCAAAATTATTTAAGAATGAGTGGAAAATATGTTTTTAATTGATAGAGTTTCGACTTCACAAGAAAATACAGAGGTTAAATGGCAAGTGAATCAAAAATGGTTTTAACAATATTTTTTGGTTAATAAAAACAACTTTTCACATCACAATCTTATACATCAAAATAAATTTATATTAATCCATGTATGAGTACATAATTACATTAAAATATTTATTTATTTATATTAAAAATATTATAAGATCTATAAAACTAATAACTATAATTTATTCTTATTATTTATTTATTTTTATTAGAAATATTATAAGATCTATAAAACTAATAACTATAATTTATTTTTATTAAAGACTTTATAAAATCTATAATACTAATAACTATTAAAAAAAATTGCATTTACATTTATGATATCATTTTATCAAAGAATATCTCTGAACTATGTATACACTTTCTTTTTTATTAGATTATAAAACATTATTAATATAATTGTTTTTTTTTAATTAATTATATATGTATATACTTTTTTTTCTTTTTTCTTTATAAAATATTATTAATGTAATTGTTTTTTTAATTAATTATATAAGATATTCAAATTTTTTTTTTATGTTGAATTAAGTAATTTATTATACTTAATTATGTAGAAAGGGTATAGTTATTGGCAATGGGCACAATTAATAATCTTTTAATCTAAAATTTTAATCTGATGGCTAACAATTAAAAATGCTGGAATATTCTTAGTCGTCCTCCCAAATCAATGAATGTGAATTAATCTTCATAATTGAGCATTAGTTATTTGGCCCCAACGAGCCTTGTGCGTGTTTTCTTCACCTCACCCATGATGGGATTTCTCCATTTCTCCATGATGAGAGAGCTTCCCGTCCAATTCCCGCGGGTTATGACGTACCAGTGAAAGAAACATATAAATCATACACACCGTTGCCATGAGAAGCTGGAGAAGCTGAGTTGCTCACAGTATTCCAATCAATAAATTCTAGAGAAATCTCACGGGTTTCAGGCTTGGAATATCAAGGGTATTAAGCTTTGAATAAGCCCATTAACTGTGGTCTGCTCAGCGATAGTGAATCTCAACTATAAAGTGTATATCTCAAAGTTCTGGGAACCAAAAACTGCGCCTATAGCAATGCTCATGAGACCGTCGACCAAAACTCGGCCATGTGACACGGTTTGAACGAAGGGCAGGAGCAAAAAATCAAAATTAAAATTGCACCCGTCAAGGGGCTTTTCGTTGACACAAAGGCATTGATCAACAGATTGACTGACCGATTAATTGACCTCAAGAATGTATGCAAACTGTTTGAAGAAAGCTCTCAATAACAAGAAGCAGATGCGTGTTGTTTTAAAGGCAGTGGAAGACATCCAGGGACAGCAGACATCGAGGGATAGGGACAGGGACAAGGGACAGGGACAGTGGGCTCATCTTGAGGGACAGTGGGCTAACAAAGGACAGGGACAATGGTCTAACAGGGACAGTGGGCAAAGAAACAAGTTTTCAGTGGTCAGACCAACAGATAGTGAAGGGTTAAGCATAAAACAAAGGGTCAGTCTTTGGGCAGAGACTTTGATTTCCCCTAATAGCATCATGACAATGGGACAATAAACTTTAGAACCCGTGGAAACAAATGATACAGGGCAAGTGAAAATTGTCTCATCAGCCAAAACTGGAAAGTGGGTTTGGGTTAATGCCAAACAGTACCGGGGCATTTTAAAACGAAGACTAGCTCGTCTGAAATGGGAGCAGACAAGGGAAAAAAGGTCTCAAAGGGAAAGTACTTGGGCCCTTCGCAAGAAACAACATTCAAACAAGTCCTCTTTGCAAGTATGTGGCAACAAGTCCAAAGAAAAAGGAAAAGTCATTGATGATTATGCCTTATATAGTCCTACATCCACACCGCTCACTTGGTCATCTGATCTTTATGTGAAAGAACTGTTAAAGGTAAAAGAGAGGTTGGAAGTAGTAGAAGCTAAAGAGCTGGAAAGAGATTATACAATCCATAGAATAATAGCCGAAAACCAGGATTTAGCAGAAAGCAACAAAGTTTTGAAGGAGCAAGTGTCATTGCTACACGAAGCTCTCTGAATGGGGAAAACAGAATGGCAACACATGAAAGTAGAAGTGCAAAACATGAAGAAAATTGCAGTGGAGAATACAGAGGTGATGAATGCGAAGCCATCCTAGGATAAGGGGAAAGTAGTTACCCAAATAGACAACAATGAAGAGACATCAAGAGAAGAGAGGGAAGGAGATTCCGCAAAACTCTCTAAAACCTAGGCTCAAATTATTAGCAATCCCGCTGAGAGGGAAGGAGAAAGAAACATTCAGGTTGGCAACATGCAAGACAGAGAAAGCAAAGAAAGACATGATAGAGCAACAAACATAATTATCAAGGGGGTGAAAGATTATGTGAAAAATGAATGTACTCTTGACCTGGCAAGAGACTTCTTGAAAGACAAGCTCCAATGGCAAGGACAAATATGTCAAGCATGGAGAGTAGGTAAGCCTAACGGTGAGAGAGCCAGGCCCATAAAAGTCATCATGCCCAACTTGT
>ML780261.1:652150-682548 GCA_009831015.1 Picea engelmannii | reverse complement strand
TGAATATGTGATGTAAATGGACCTTGAGGAAGAGGTCAATGAATGTGAATAACATTATGAATTTATTGCAGGACTGCTGATGAGGGGATGTGCAGAAAAAGAGACCACGATGGTGGTGGAAGGCACCTGAAAAGGTGGCGTTAACTTCCACCAAGAATAAAATACCGTATTTGGACTCCACTGGCCTGGAGAACCAAAAGCGGCTCGCTGGCCCTGAAAATTAATGGCTCGCAGGCTGGTAGGCGAATGGCTTGATGAGGGATGGGATGGTAAACTTCCCATTCGTAGAGTCGTCAGGCCTAATCGACGTGAGGGTAATCGTGCCACATGCAACCTCGCAAGAGGATAAGGCGTATGGCAAAAGCAATTGAGGGGCAGACGCGAGGGGAACTCTGACATTACACAGGGTGAGTGATAGTAGAGAGGAAGGATTGCAACCTTTTCTCCTAGTCACTGGAAGACAAAGAAATGCAGTCTTAGAACATCGTGGTCTCATCTCGGGGGTGGCTAGTGGTAAATCCATTGGGAGTCGCTGAGCCTACGGTTGGGTGGAAACGAGCACCCCTCTCAGTCATCGCACCCATTTCTGGTGTTATTTCTAATAAGTGTTTTACATATTGCATCTTGAAATTCATAGAATGATACATATATGTATATGCTCATAGAACTGTGAAGTTGTGAATGATTTCTGTGTAAGAATTTTTGTGCAGTATTTGATAAGAATGAATAGATATATGCTCATAACAGAGGAAACCATGCAAGACGTACGTTGATAAAGGAATCTAATTATGCCTAGGTTGAGCTAAGTTAGGCTTCCAGCCCGCTCTCAGGAAGATGTTTTCCCTTACCCGTCTCTAGGGGTGCCCCGGCCCCATAATAGATCTCATCACAGAGACTTTCCCTCCTTAGAAAAGTTCACCAAGAACCCAGAAAAAGGACTTGAACGCGTAAGTCTTAATAACCCTGTACGAGGAGGAATGACCCTTTTAAAATTCCAAAGTAGCAGCGTAGGGATAAGTAACGATTCGATGGATGAGATCTTGTCGAAAGACCCATGGTCATTCATGACCATCATATTGACAGAAGTAGAAAGAGCGTTACATCTCTTTCCCTTTTTCCTCTATCTTCATGAATAGCGAGGAAATCAGGATTGTAGTCCCTCCCCCAAGGTCCATGAGAATGTTTGGACTGTTGATCCTTCCACATCTACGAAGTAGTGGAAGAATGCATAAGGTGGGACGATCTAAGTTGTTGGATCTCATTTAGGAATCCATTCGGCCGTTGGATCGGGTTAGGATGCTTGGAGTTAGTCTCTGTAGTATGTGCAGGAAGGACGGATCTAGACCGTTAGATCTTGGTCCAATTACCCGTCAGCTGTCGGATCGGACGGAGCTGTCCGAGGGTTATCATCGGGAGTCCAGCCATCGACATATCGGGATTCTCAAGGACAAGAAAATCGAGACACTTCAAGTCTTGAAACGCCAGGAAGATCTGAACCACCCGTTGAGGATACACGTGGCGGAGATCGGGGTTGCTATCGGGAGTCAGGATATCGACATTCCCGGGGACAGGAGATCAGGGAAGTCCATAGTGAAAACCCCAACACAAATCTGAGCCGTCCGTTTAGAGAGACAGGTGTCTGAAAT
Organism: Picea engelmannii; assembly: GCA_009831015.1. NCBI lineage: Eukaryota > Viridiplantae > Streptophyta > Pinopsida > Pinales > Pinaceae > Picea > Picea engelmannii. The sequence continues at coordinate 680,902 of ML780261.1, read as the reverse complement.
CTGAAGAGAGTCAGGATATTCGGCATCAGGAAATCGGGGTTCCTGAGGTCGAAAGAATTGGGACATCATAAGTCTCGAAATCCTGGAGAAATCAGGATTGTCCATTAGAGGAGGATGTGTGGCAGCAATCGACGCCATTGGGGAAAGTCCCAGCAGGAAGTTGTTGATTGGCATTTGGGTCATCAGGACATCAGGGATCCTGGTGACAAAGTGTTTATGCAGGATGGAATCGCGAAGTCTGAAACCCCGATGAGTGGAAGCCAGCTGTCAGCACATCAGACAAGGAAGGAGGCGCCTTTGTGTGGGCTAGCTGTCAACATGGCAGAGAATTGAGATTTGAGGGATCGATAGTCCCATAGGAAAATGTTCTTCGACATTTGAAACCCCGAACTCCGAGGGAGATCAGGGATCGTTGACCCATTAGATGATCATGACCATTGATTAAGCTAAAGGCGGACAGGAGTTGCCAGCTGTCAGCATAGCGGGAAGACGGGATTTGAAGGATAGGGAATCCCGTGAGCCCATACATTTTGGCATTGAAAACCTCGTAGCCCCGACGAGGGATAAGACTGTGGTCACGGGGATCGTAGTCATGTGAGCTAGGAGCCTAGCCAGGAGAGCTAGCGCGTAAAGGACGCATCGGGATTCAAGGAATCGCAAGTCCTGGGGACGTTTGCATTTAAACATTGGAAAGTCCGAAACTTCGATGGGGGACAAGGCTGTGGTCTTGTGAGATAGAGGTCACGTGGACTAAAGGCTTAGCCCGAGAGGTGAAGGCAGTAGAGGAGCGTATCGGGAATCGAAGATCGGTGAACCAAATTGTTGGGACACCATGAGTGTCAAAACCCCGATGAGAAGGTATGGCTGCGGTCATAGAGAGGGAGGTCGTATGGACCAGGGCATAGCCAAGAGGGGCTAAGGCTGGAAAAGAGCTCATCGAAGATCGAAGAATCGAGGGCATAGGAACCCTCAACATTAGAAAGGGAAAAACCCTAAAAAATTGAAGTTGTTATCAAGAAAAGACCACGGTTAGGTATATAGAGCCGTATAGGCGAATGAAAGACCCGTTGCTCAGGGTTGGCATGTCACTGATGCAAGCTTCGGGGAGTTCTCATTGTTGAGAACTAAACGAAAAAGTTTGATCTAGGTAGTGGGTATGTTACAGGTGCTATCATAGCATAGTTCTTTCTATCGCTTAGGTTGAATTCGTTGTTCTTCAACAACGGTATCTGTCCTAGCTAGCTTCCTACTACGTGTATTCCTTTCAGAATGTACGCGGTGAATAGAGTGTACTCATAGTCTCATGGAATGTTGTCACAGTTAAATGTGCCAGCCAAAGGTGGAATGTATTCTGGTAGGATCGATGAGATCTGCTTCACATTAGCTAGATCACCACGATGCTTACTTCACTGCTCAGTTGCGGGGTTAACACAGCCAGAGCATCGTCCCGTCAAAGGGGAAGCCTGCAGTCCCTTGGTCGACGATGCCTGGACACCTTCAGATAATGGCCTGTTACCCATTAGCTTCTTGAAGACCTCCTCGACATACTTCTCTAGTTTAGTAGGTTCGCCCGACATTCTCAATTTTAATAGATAGGTCGGGGTAGGCGAAAGGAAAAACGGGGTAGACAAATGGACAATGACGTCTAGTTTATGATAACATAGCTCGACACACAATCAATTCTCTGTTTGATCAGTTAATCATGGGTGGAAAAAAGTGGTCCTGACGTGATGATGAACAAGTTAAATAAGAGGGGCCTTGTAACGGATTCGTCCAATGGGAAGGAATGCTTCCATCAATGTGAATTCATCCATTATGGCGCAGTCTCAACATCCCAAAAGTGGTCCATCCGTCCATAAATGTGTTTTCTAGCCGTTCTGGAGTGTCGTTCTAATGGTCGGGGAACCTCCAATGGTCATATAGCTTCGCTAGGGAGAAGTCCCATTCTGCACGGTCCTGCTATTCCGGCGAGGTTCAAATCCTGCAAAAATGCCTCTTGCGAGGTGCCAGTCTGTGAAGTCTTCCATCTGGTCTCTGTAGCTTCCTGTAGCTTTTCCATCTTAGCTTTCTTTTTACTGAGATTCCTTGCCTTCTTCCTGTGATTTGAGTCTCTCTAACTATTTCTAGATTCCTCTTTCCATTCTTATTCTTTTCTTCTCCTAGTGTAGTGACTTCACACTGTTGATGTGCTCCCAAAGGGTTCGAAGTTAATATCCTCTCTCTTATTAATTCTTGGGTGGGTATACTTCTTTCTTGCATGGATAGGTCCTTCAAATCTTCTTGCATTCTTTCAACCTTGACAGTTAATTCTCTTTCCTTCTGTTTCTTCTTCTTATCCTCTTGTTCTTCTATTAGTCGATCTATTTTTCTAGCTATGAAATCCCTTAGTTCTTGATTTTTCTGTTATATAGCTTCTTCCTCTGTTTTTCTTTTGATCTGATCCTTCTCAATCCAAGTCCTACCTAGCATAAGTGGGAAAGGGGCGTTGTTTTCAACAAACTTAATGACTTCAAATTCCTCTTCAGTCGATGTTCCATGGATAATAATAGGTACATTAGTAATTCTTCCACATAAAGTTATCATCTTACACTTAAACAAGCCTATCCTTCCCAATGAAGATATCAAAATGGTCTTTCCTAAGATTTCCCAAGTGTCTTCTGTCATAATATTCACTCGTGTTTCTTCATCCAAGACACAATCTATGTCAAAGTCTTCTATTCTTGCACTTATGCATTGTTTTACTTTCAGGATTTCTGGTAAATTGACATCTTTGTGCTCATTCATTGTTTCTTTCAACTGTGATAATATATTCTGAGATTTCTCTGATTATTTCTCTTTATAATTCCCTAACATGCTCTTAGTCTCTTGATTTCCTTCATAGTTTTGTTGTTTTGTTTTTGTTCTTTCAACTTTAGCAATCATCCTTGGACAATCCTCAACCTCATGACCAACAATCTTACAACAAAGAGAGATAGGACTTGTACCAGGGAATTCCTTAGCAAGATGTCCTGACCTTCTGCAGTTATAACACAATGTCAATCCTCTTTTTCTCTCGTATGTTCCCCAACTTCTTTTGTACTGCGTACTAGGATTACAGTGTTGGACCCGCAATTTGCAAAAATTATTTTTAGGTTCCTACATCCACTTATTAGTCCAAAAATTATTTCTATGCAGAGGAAGAACATATCTTTCTTCATTTCTATTATCTTTACTTAGATCAACTCTTTCTTCCAACTATGCCCTAGCTTTCAGACTAGGACATAATCTATTAAACATACTTAAATTCATGCTTTTGAAATACAAATTTTCACTTATCTTACTCTTATCAAAGCACAAAGCTTTACCTCTTTTCAGATCTTACCTCTTTTATTTGGATCTTTCTTAGCACAGAGCTTCGCAATTCAAGTAGAATATTGCGCATTTCAGCAACATATCTATGCACAAAGCTTCTCTTTTCTTTACTTCAGTTCCCATCAATCATAGTTTTAGGTCCTAACAACAAAAATTATTGGCACAGGGGCATACCCAGGGTTCAACGCTTCAACAACGCACCAAAAAAACCCTAACTACTAACCCTTTCGGCAACACCTGCGAAGCAGGTGAGGTCTCACCCAAGTAGAAGCAAGGGGGGTTACAGGATGCAGGTGTCTGTAACCAAGCTGGGACACAGATCTTTGATAATAACACTTTGCAAGGTACTCTATTAACACTTAGAAAATGATATGTGTTAGTTCATTAACTTTAATAACATCGCTAAACATACCCTAATATAGATAGGCACAGTAACAACAAAGATCAATCACTTCAACCACTTAGCACATATCATTAGGTTAGATCTAGCATACATTCATCACTAACACAAGTAAGCACTAAGCATCAATAGATCTATCTATCCTACATAATAAGCAAAGCACAGAGCAGATTCATGACATAACCAATAAAGCACAAAGAAAACGAAAGACATAAGATATGCGTGGTTCACCCCAGTGTGGGGCTATGTCCACCAACTGCTTTGTCTTCTTTATTATTCTTCAATCTCTTACATTTAGTTTCTCCTGTTCATTAAGCCATAGAGCCAAGCTTCACATAGGACAGGAGATCTGCACACTGAGTACCAGATCCTCCTTCCAAAACTAGGTTTAGGCACAGAGTCAACTTCACTATCAAGCACAGAGCCTTACATACACATTGTGTTGCACAAAACACCCAAAAATTCTTTCACTTAGCTACCAAGACTTTGCTTCAACAAGCCCCCAAAAAGCCTCTCTAAGATACCTCTATCATACATTCTTACTTATTTATACTTTTACAATCTCTTACAAAAATTCCTAATCATGGGTAAATCCCATGGGCCGACATCCCACAACCCATTACAAAAACCCTAGGGATCCCTTACTGGGTCCACATAACCTGCAAAATTGGTGAGATCCGTGATCTCAGCTCCGCTTGGGTTCTCCTTTCTCGACCAATGTGTCAAAGTCCAAAAAGTGGTCAAACTTGACCAAGGTTTCCTCAAAACTTGGTCGAGGGCCAACAATTGCCCATGGTTGACTTTGGTTGATTATATTGAACTATTATTGGCCATGATTAACCATGTTCAATTTTGGTTGAGTTTGCTTGAATATGTCTATGTTTGACCATGGTTAACTATGTCTAACCATGGGTGATTATGGATGACCATGGTTGACTATAATTGACATTTGGTTGACCATGACTATGTTTGACCACACTTGACTATGATTTCAGACATAATTGATATTATTGAAGATGGTTGACTTTATTTCAAAATGCTTGACGATATTTGACTATGATTCACCATGATTGAACATGGATGACCATTTTTAGCCAATGTTGATTTTTGTTGACCTCAATTGACCATGGTTGACAATGGTTGATTATGTTTGACTTTGGTTGACTATAGTCAACCATGTTTGACTATGGTTTACTTTAGTTGGCCATGGTTTGGCTTTGTTTGTCCATGGTTTACCATGTTTAGCTATGGTTGATTATGGTTGAATATGGTTGACCATGGTGGACCAAGGCTATCTATGTCTGAGCATGGTTAACTATGGTTGACCATTTTTAGTTATAATTGACCATGGTTAACTTTAGTTGACCATGTTTGACTATGGTAAACTTTGGTGGAATTTATTTGACCAAGGTTGACTATGGTGGAATATGATTAACCATATTTGACTATGGTTGACTTTGTTTAAATTTTCTTGACTTAGATTGACAATAATTTGATTTGGTTGACAAGGTTTGATTGTGATTAACTATTATTGACTATGGTTGACCATGTTGACTATGGTTAACCATGTTGATTATGGTGGACTATGGTTGACCATGTTTTACTGTGCTTGTTGTTAATTGACCATGGTTAACTATGGTTAACTTTGGTTTCATGATGGTTAACCATGGTTGTCTATGATTAAACATGGTCGAACATAATTGACTTTGGTTGGCATTAATTGACCTTAGTTGGCCATGGTTAACTATGGTTGACTTTGGTTGGTCATGGTTTACTATGGTTAACTTTAGTTTACTATAGTTGACCATGGTCGACCATGTTTGACTATGGTTGATCATGGCTAGCTTTGGTTGATTGAGATTGACTTCGGTTGACCATGGTTGACTATGGTTAACCATGGTCGACCATGTTGACTATATTGTTGGTTGTGGAGCATGATTATCTTCCTGATTCATAGGTCTTATTTCAGCCATGTTTGGATCTCAATTCCCAACTCGAGAGTGTGGGGGGGATTTCACCCCTACTATTATCGCCAAGAGATCCAAAGGATGTGGCAACATATATTGGAGCCCCCCCTAGTATGGGTTTGTGGACAACACCCCTGAAAAGTTTTTTTTTGAAAAATGCCTTGTAAAATATTGTAATTTTGTAGTCAATCTGGATCATTCATTATTGGGTTGTAGATATAAAAATACAAGTTATGTTGGTTCTTTTTTTCCCTAGAAGGAAACCCTCTTTTATGGGGGCATTGTAATACAGTCAATGATAGGTTTATCGTCAGTGGTTTATGGGCCCATGGTATTTGGTAACCCATGTTATTATATATAATGAAGCCTATTTAAAGGTTGTGTGAGTGTGAGAGAGTATTGTGTGTTTGAGAGAGGGGAATGTGAGAGAGTGAATAAGATGCTACAAAGGATGTGTTATAGGTGTTATCCCTTCATTTTTTTGGATGGAATAAAGGAAGAACTAGCTACTTCTCTATGGACGTAGCCCATATCGAGTGAACCACGTATATTGATGTCTCTCTTGTATTGTGTTCTTCTATGTTTTATTTCTGCATTCATACTGATTTTTTTATTTTTATTGCTCCACAATCCTATTCCTAACAACCGGTATTAGAGTTGAAGGTCTATCTGGTTGATAAACTCATAGGGAAGGAGGGTTCATGGTTCGAGTGGGAGCAATGGAGGAAGAAGGCAAGTTTAAGGTCAAGAAGTTTAATGGCCAAAACTACCAGCTATGGAAGATTAAAATGGAGGATTATCTATATCAAAATAATATTTTCTTACCATTGGGTGGAATAGAAAAGAAGTCTATGAATATGAAGGATGAATAATGGGAGGTTCTTGATAGAAAAGCACTAGGAACAATACAGTTGTGCCTAGCAATGTCGGTGACTTTCTACATTTCAAAAGAAAATACAATGGAAGATCTCATGAAGACATTGGCTAAACTATATGAAAAACCCTCAACCTCCAACAAGGTATTTCTTATGAAGCATTTATTTAATATGAAGATGTCAAAAGGTGGGTATATTGTTGATCATTTAAATGAGTTGTACATAATCAACAATCAGATAATTTATTTAAGAGTAAACTTTGATGATGAGGTTAAGGATCTTTTTAATTTTTGTTCGTTATCAGAAAGATGGAATGAATTTGTCATGGCTGTGAGTAATTATGTCTCTAGTTCAAACACTTTAAATTTTGATGATGTTGTTGGTGTTATCCTTAGTAAGGAAATGTGACTGAAAATCACAGGTGCGACATTAGGTAATTATTTGATTGTGGAGAATAGGGGAAGACAAAGGGAGAGAGGAAAGAGACCAAATAATCATGGGAAGTATAAAAAGGGTAGAACCAAATCCAGAGGGAAGTTGGAGTGTTGGTATTGTAGGAAGAAATGACATCTAAAGAAAGATTGTTGGTCTTGAAAAGAAAAACAAGGAGATGGACAACATGAGAATAATCAGGAAGAAAATGTAGCAAGTGATGTGTTGGAAGATTCTTTAATCCTTTCATTAGATAATATTATTGATTCTTGGGTGGTAGACTCAAGGGTTTCATTTCATGCCACACCCCATAGGAAATATTTCTAAGACTATGTTCAATGCGATTTTGGACAAGTTTATTTGGGTGATGATAAACCATGTAAAATTGTTGGCAAGAGTAAGATACAAATAAAATTACATAATGGAAACCAATGGTCATTGAAATAGTTGAAGCATATTCCTGATTTGAGAATAAGTCTAATTTTAGTAGGGTAGTTGGAAAGTTAAGGCTATATAATTACATTTACATGAAATTCATGGAAGGTCACTAAAGAATCATTGATAATAGAAAAAGGAAGAAGATAGGTGAATTGTATTTATGTACCGATAATATTGACTCTTCTATTTCTTTAGTTTCTACAAGAGTGTATACAACATTGTTGCATCATAAGATTGGGCACATGAGTTAGAAGGGGATGTAGATTCTCCACTCAAGGAATTTGTTGCTAGAATTAATGCAGATTGATTTAGATTTCTTTGAACACTATGTTTATGGAAAACAAAAGAGAGTCATATTTCCCAGAGTTGGGAAGAAAAAGAAGAGTAAAATGTTAGATCTTGTGCATACATATGTATTGGGACTACCTTAGGTATCATCTCTTTGTGTATTTTATTATTATGTTAACTTCATTGATGATGGGGCTAGGAAAACTTGGGTTTATTGCATTTGAAATTTGTTTTGATGCCTTTTATACTTTTAAGAAATGGAAAGATTTGGTTGAGAATGAGACACGAAATAAGTTGAAATGTCTTAGATCAAACAATGGACGTGAATACTGCAATATTTTTTTTTATAGCTTTTGTTCATACCATGGGATTTATAAAGAGAAAATGGTTCCAAGAAGACCACAAGAAAATGGTATGTCAAAAATGATGAAAAAATCATTCATGGAGTGTACAAGGAGCATGGGATTGCATGTGGAATTTCCATTACAATTTTGAGTAGAGGCTATGGATATTTTTATTTACTTAATAAATAGAGGACCTTCAAGTTCCTTGGATGGTGGCATTCTAGAGGAGGCATGGATAGGTAAAAAGGTAAACTACACATTTCTAAGGACTTTCAATTGTGAAGCATTTGTCCATATTGATAAAGAAAATATAATAAAGCTTGATGCATAATCCAATAAGTGTACTTTTATTGGATATGGAGTTAATGATTTTGGCTATCGTTTATGGAATTATTTAAATCACAAAATCATTAGGGGTAGAGATGTGGTATTCAATGAGAAGGTCGTGTACAAAGATTAGTTGCAGGGAAAGAAACAAAAAAAAGAAAACACAAAATACACAATGCTTGATGAAATCATACAAATTAAATTCCAAAGGTGTCCGAAAATCAAAATGTTCAACAACAACAATAGTAATAGGTACCTCAAACTCTTGCAAGTGTAGTTAGAACATCTACTAGGTTAAATAAACCCCCTGAACGATACTCTCCTTCATTGCATAATTTATTTTTTATTGATTATGGTGAACCAGAAATATATGAAGAAGTGATGTAGGTAGAAACCAGAAGAAATAGGAGCAAGGCGTGAAAGAGGAGATGGACTCCTTGGTACATAACCAGACCGGGGAATCGGTTTGGTTTCCTATAGGTAAAAGAGAATTATAGGATAAATGGGTTTACAGGTTGCAGGAAGAAGATGGAGGGAAACAAGGGCACGAGAATAGAATTGTTGTAAAGGGGTTTGTGATCCAGGTGGATATTGGTAGCCACCCACCTTTTCCAACTGGCTCAAAACAAGTTTCTGACAATTTTTGCAATTTACTATTTTTAGCAGTTTTTAACTTCCAGGGCCATTTTGAGGGCCTAAATGAAGGTTTTCCGGGATCGATATTCTTAGTGATATCTGAAGGCTCTAATTGAGCCCCCAAAATTAATCTACTCAACAATATCTTTCCAACGAGCTATCATACGCCCCAAACGGAGATCATATGCCAAAGTTACGCCCCTAAGAAGTTGATACACCAAACTACCCAAAATGGGGTCCACAAAACTGTTGGTTTTTCATCTTTCGGGGTTAGGGTTTTGGATTTTATTTATGATTAAAAGGCCTTTGGAGCCTCATTGTAAAATCATCTTCTTGCAAATGCGAGTAGCAGACACATCTCTTCTTAGAGATAAGCTACCACCATTCTAGTGAGTCTTTCACTCTGTATTTTTATAGTCTTTGTACATTTTTGCTCATTAATAGAAAATTGTGTATTGTGTTTATGGTTGCATATCTGATACATTTTTGTTATATTATTGGATATTGAAGATATCTCTGCACATTTCTTTATTATATCTCCACTCTCATTTCATGCTGAAAATAATCGAGATCAATGGTATGAGAGCAGGCTGCTCTTGATCGTTTTTTAGTGCATGTCACCGACGAGGTCCGTGTATAGAAAGTTGGGTCTCAATATTGTCTCTCTTCAGGACAATCACTCTCTCATGCCAAATAAAACCTCCATGGTATAATAAAATAAGAACGACAAAGCAGGCAATTCTATTAATCTGTTGCTCGAGCAAGCTCTCACGCGATAGAGGGATGAAATGATGGAGAATTTTTCCCACATCCTTCAACGCCTTCCAATAAAAATAGGCACATCTTCATCAAGCGACCACTTTGGAGGCACCTCACCTTTCAAGGTACAAGTTAATTTTGATATTCCCATATTTGAGGGACAGATAGATGCAGATGCCCTAGAAAAATGATTAAATCTGCTAGAAGGTTATTTCTCTATTCATAATTTGTTCGACACAGAAAATATCACCTTCTCACTCCTTAAGGATCTCCCCCATGTCAAACAATGGTGGGAAACTTACTGGGAGAAAAGTTCTACAGATAAGTCTAGAATATATGGGGCCAAGCCCACTTGGGATTTTTTTTTGGATGCGGTAAAGGAACAACAGTACCATGTTGGCAACTATGAGGACCAACACATGAGATGGACCACATTGTGACAAGAGAGGGGCCAAGCAGTTATGGATTTCACTAATACCTTCCATACCTTGTGCACCAAGCTAGGTATCAAATACTTCGAATGAAATTTGGTTCTAAAATATCGTGGGGCTCTACACAGATACATCTAAACTGAAATGGATTTTTTGGACATCTCATCACTCAGTGCTGCTTATTGATATGTTGTTAAAATCGAGCATAAATTTAATCACCAAAACAAACAAGAGTTTGGGTCTACAAATCTGCAACAACCAAATTATGATAAAGACGAACCTAAAAAATAGTCTCTCAAAAACCAATCCAAGCCACAGGAAAATAAGGGTCACGGAAAGACGAAGAAGGACACCGAAAAATGGTGTGAAGCCCTTGACACAACATCGATGAATGTCGCTAAAAACAATCATTGGTGGCTGAGATCAAAGACAAGGATCCAAACCTTGATTCAAAAAAATATTGATAGAAGAAAGATCATCGACGCAGACCCCACTGCTATTGTCGTGATCAAAACAATTCAAACACAAGAACCCATAGATCCTGAAGAGAGGGAGCGCCTTTTTCATTCATAGATGTGGGTGAAGAGGACCCCACTGCATTTTATTGTTTATAGCGAAATCCAAAAGAACCTCATCTCAGCAGAAGTCATCAAACAGTTGGGATTGTTGACAACACCACACCCACAACCATACAACATTGGGTGGCTTCACCAGGGACAAGATCTTTGTGTCAGCCAACAATGTTGATTTTCATACGACATCCAACCCTTCAAGGATGATGTATTATGTGATTTTTCCCTGATGGATGTCTGTGATGTTCTCTTGGGCCAACCGTATATGTGGAAGTGCCATGCTATCTATGAGTCTCGATCACGTAGTGTCATTGTTACTCTGGGGGGTAATATATACAAGATACAAGAGGTAGTTCCAACTACTGTCCCACCTAAACAATGCCACAAGGTAGTATCTCATACTACAAAATTCAGCTTCTTCAGAATCTGTTCAAAAGGTGAACAGAGGGATATTGCAACCACTACAGCCTCAACCCAAGTACCTTCTATCCAATAGAAGCAGGTCGACAAGAATGTAACAAAGTGAAAATATTCCTTTTGCACCTAGACATCTCATGTAGCCCAACTGGTTGAACAGATTCAACCCCACCAACAACACATTCATGACAACCTTCCACAGCGCAATGTCTCCAGAAAGGCAAGCAACACACCAAGATTCAATCACTTTCCCCTCTCCCCTGGGAACTCAACGCAATGGAGACCGTTGCTTCCTAAGGCAGGAGGATTTATCCAGGTGGATATCGGTGACCACCCACCTTTTCCAACTGGCTCAAAACCATTTTCTGGCAATTTTGGCAATTTACTATTTTTAGCAGTTTTTAACTTTCGGGGCCATTTTGAGGGAATAAATGAAGGTTTTTTGGCATTTAGCTTCTAAATAATAGTATAATTCTCTAATTGATCCCCCAAAATGAATCTCCTAGACAATACCTTTCCATCGAGCTATCGTGCACCCCAAACGAAGATTGTATGCCAAAGTTACGCCCCTGAGAAGTTGATACACCAAACTACCCAAAATGGGGTCCACAAAACTGTTGGATTTTCATCTTCTAGGGTAGGGTTTTGGATTTTATTTATTATAAAAAGGACTTTGAAGCCTCATCGTAAAATAATCTTCTTGCGAATGCGAGTAGTAGACACATCTCTTCTCAGAGATAAGTTGCCACCATTCTAGCGAGTCTTTCACTCTGTATTTTTACAGTGTTTGTACATTTTCGCTCATTAATAGAAAATTGTGTATTAATGTATCTTTGTATTTATGGTTTCATATCTGATACATTTATATTATATTATTAGATATCTGAGATATCTCTGTACATTTTTTTATTATATCTTCACTCTCATTTCGTGCTGAAAATAATCTAGATCAGTTTGCAAAGAAGAAAGGTATATATTTTGATGTAATATTTTCTCATGTTGTTAAATGACTTCAATTAGAACTATTTTAAGTTTAATGGTAGTAGAATATTTGCATTTTGAATAGTTAGAGGTAAAGACAATTTTTCTCCGTGTGTATTTGGAGGAAGATATTTATATGTAGAAGCCACATGGATATGATTTCAAAGGGAAGGAGAATTTAGTATGTAGGTTGAAGAAGAGATTGTATGACCTAAAGCAAGCTCCAAGGCAGTAGTATTTGAAATTTGATAGGTTTATGAAAGATATAATTGTGCTCAAAAGAAAACTAGATAATTCATTTGTGATGAAGGATTTGAGTGCTACAAAAAAAATCTCTAGTATGAGAATAACAAGAGATGGGAAAAATCACAAATTAACATAGTCTCAGGGTGAGTACATAGAGAAGGTGTTGGAAAGATTTATAATGAAATATGCAAAACCATTTAGTACACATTTGGCTAGTCATTCAAACTAACTAAGGAGATGTGTCTGAAGACACATGAGCAAATAGACTATGTGTCCAAGGTTCCATACTCATCAACGGTTGGCAGCTTGATGTATGAGATGGTGTGTACAAGGTTGGATATTGCACATCTAGTGGGAGTTGTGAGTAGGTATATGAACAATCCAAGTAAAGAGAATTGGAAGGAATTAAAGTGGATTCTCAAGTATTTGAAAGGTACTACTACTTAGGTATTATGTTTTCGAGGTTCAAACATTGTTCTACAAAGATATGTTGATTCAGACATGAAAGGTGATATAGATGATAGGAGCAAAACCACATGATATGCTTTTACTGAAGGTGGAACAACAATAAGATGGATTTCAAAACTACAAAAGGTTATTGCACTTTCAACAATGAAAGCAAAGTCATTGCTATAGAGGCTAGTAAAGAGATGATTTGGTTATATAGGTTTATGGAGGAATTGGGAAAGAGGCACGAGAATAGAAAGATGCATAGTGATAGTCAAAGTTCCATTCATATTACAAAGAACTCATCCTTCCATTATAGGACTAAAAATATACAACTTAGGTACCATTTTATACAATTAGTTTTGGAAGATGGACAATTGAAGATGGAAAAGATACACTCTATCCAAAATACTACAAACATGTTAACGAAGGTAGTAACTAGGGATAAATTGAGTTCTTTCTTAGTTTCAATTGGCCTTCAAGAATGACGGTGAATATGAGAAACTTGTCAGGTCCAAAGTTAGAGCATAGTCCAACAAGTGTAGTAGCAGTGGAGTTGATATGACCAGTCTACAAGTTAGAGATTGTTAGTTAGGGAGCTTGATTATCTTCCTTAATTCAGAGGTCTTGTTTCAACCCAATTTGGATCCTAGTTCCTCATGGGGGTTTTGGGGGGGATTGGACCCCCACTATTGTCACCAGGGGGTCCAGGAACAAATATTAGAGTCCTCCTTAGAGAGGGTTTGAGGGAAGCATCCCTGAAGAGATTTTTTTTGAAAAATGCCTTGTAAAATATTGTAATTCCATCATCAATATAGACCATTCATACTTAGGTCACAGATCTGACGATAGAAGTTAGTTAGTACTTTTTTCCCTAGAAGGAAACCTCTTTCATGGGGGCATTGTATTCTGATCAATGATGGTTTTACCTTTAGTGGTTTATGGGCCCAAGGTATTGTGTAACCCATCATATTTTCCCATGGGATTATATGTAATGAAGCCTATTTAAATGTTGTGTGAGTGAGAGAGAGTATTGTGTGTTTGAGAGAGGATATTGTGAGAGAGTGAAAAGGAGGTTGAAACATATGTGTTGTAGGTGTTATCCCTTCATTTTGTTGGATGGAATGAAGGATGTACTAGTTGTTTCTCTGTGGGCATAGCTTATATCGGGTGAACCATGCATATTGGTGTCTCTCTTGCATTGTTTCTTCTATGTTTTATTTATGCATTCAATTTGATTAGTTTTTATTATTATTTATCAATGATATTATTCCTAACATATGTTTGACCATGGTTGACTATGATTGTGTCGCATTTTGGTGTTCATATTAGTTGATTGATGTCAAATTGCTACATTATTGAATGGTTGTGTTGCATTGTGATTTCCATCAAGGGTTATGTCACATTGTGATGATCTTAAAGGATTGTGTTGGATTTTACTATTCCCCAGTGGCTATGTTACATAGTGACATTCATCTTTGCTGACTTATGACAAATTGTGACATTCCTTAATGATTATTTCTCATTCATTCATTAAGGGTTATGTCACCTTGTGACATTCCTTAAGGGTTATATTTCATTGTGATGTTCCTAAATGGTTATGATGCATTGTGATATTCATCTTGGTCAACGTATGTTGAATCATTATGTCCCTGAATGGTATGTTGCATTCCAATGTTCATCAAGGATTGTGCCAAATTTGTGATGTCCATTAATGGTTATGTCACATTGCACCGTTCATTTTGGTGGAATTCTGTTGAATTATGGTTATTCCTCAGAGGTTATGTTGCATTGTGATGTTCATGAGGGGATATGTTGTATTACAACATTCCTCAATGGTTATGTGACATTGCAACATTCATTTTGTTTGACTTATGTCGAATTTCTATGTTCATTAATGGTTATGTTGAAATTTGATGTTCCTCAAAGGTTATGTTATATTATGATGCTCCTCAATGGTTATTTTTTTATGGTCCAACAAATTAAAATGATAGAAAGTCAATGAATACATTCCACTTCGAGGGGGGGACCTCCTTTTACAATATATCCTATTCATAATACAATATGAGATGAGGTGATCCTAATACTAGGTCTCCTTGATATGCATGTGTATGTGTAGGAGACAAAGGGTACAATTATAATGAAAGGGTGTAATGAAGGGATCTAGTTGGCATACAATTATAACACTACAAATGTAATAATTCAATATCTAAGGCTTAATATGGGGTTTTATACATAACATGAGTCTTTTTCTAGGGCTTAACATGCCCCTCCCTTTCAAACAAGTGTTTTCCTCAACACTTGACTAACTGTAGGAGTTTTTACATGAAGAACTCATCTTCTCATGTTATCTCTTCCATGTGACGAGATACTCAGTAATTGATCAATTTATCAACTACTTAATCCTTGTTTCAATGATTGTTTCTAGTTCTAGTATGATTTTCCCTTCTTCATTAATATATGGTAAAACAGTTTGGACTAGGATCTTGTTTTTGATTACCTTATTTAAGAAAAAAACATGGAAGAATGGATGCACAAGTGAATATGGAGGAAACTTCAATTTGTAAGCCATACTTCCAATCCTTTGTAAAACCTTATAGGGGCCATAATATTTGGGTGCTAATTTATTGTCCTTCTTTTGTTGCTTGAGGGACATATATTTATATGGTTGTAGCCTCAGAATTACCAAATCTCCCACTTCAAATTCCCTTTCACTTTGATGTTGATCGGCTTGTCACTTCATCCTATTTTGTTCCATAACCAAACTATTTTCCTTCAATAGTTTGAGAACCTCTTGTTGGTTCCCTATGTGTTCCTCCGCTGCTTGAACCTTTATAGTCCCTTTCAATGGTGATGTGATGGATGGAGAAAGATATCCATAAAGTGCCAGAAATGGGGACAATTTTTATGAAGTATGGAAGGACGTGTTGTACCGCCATTTTTCTAAGTCCAACCACTTGAACAATTGTGTTTATTTATCAGATGCAAGAAAAAAATGTATCCTTCTAGAAATTTATTCACAATCTCATTTCTTCCATTAGATTGAGGATGATAAGATGATATATGAGCCAAATGAGTACCCAAACAAGAAAATAATTCAATCCAAAAATTTCCAGTGAAAATTGGATCTTTGTTAGTAACAATAATCTTGGGGAATCCATGTAACTTTTGAATTGTTACCATGAATAATATGACTATTGTACTTGCTTTAAAAGGATGAGAAAGAGAGAGAAAATGGGGATACTTTGTCAGTCAATCCACTGCTACCATGATGACGATCTTGCCTTTATATTTTGGTAAACCTATAATAAAATCATTTGAAACTTCTTCCCAACATTGACTTGGTATAGATAATGGTTGTAGGAGACCTGGCATATTGATTTTGTCTCCATTATTTTGTTAGTAGACTAAACATTCAAACACAAACTTTGAACATCAATTTTAATACCTTCCCCAAAAAAATCCTTCTTGATCTTGTGGTATGTTTTCAAGAACCCTGAATGTTCTCCTATAGGAGAAGTGCACAATTCTAGAAGGACCTTTTGTTTGAGTTGGGAATGCTTACATAAATACAAGCGATCATGACACCATAACAATTCATTATTCCAAAAAAAACTATATAATGAATTGGGGTCCTCTTGTAGTTGTTGAATGATCTTTCCTACATATTGATCTTTCTTCCAATCTATCATTACTTCTTCCACCTAGTTAGATTGTATAATAGAAATAACACATACTGAACCTTCAATTTTTTTTTCTTTCCTTGAAAGAGCATATGCCACAACATTATGTTTTCATTTTTAATAGATAATTTCAAAGTCATAACCTAGCATATTTGTAACCCATTTTTTTTTCTCTTCTGAAGATAATCGTTGCTCCACGAAGTACTTCAAACTATCATGATATATTTTTAGTTTGAAGCTCTTTCCTATTAGGTAAGGGAAATTTTTTTGAAACGAACATAGTATGGACACCATTTATTTTTCATAAATGGGTTTGAGTAATTTTTTCCCTTTAAGTTGGATTCTTTCAAAAACAGGAGGGATTCCTTCTTGCATTACAACTACACCAATTCCATGGCCTGAGGCATCACACTCCATAATAAATGCTTTTGTAAAGTCAGGTGCATCCAAGACAAGAGTTATACAAATAGCCTCCTTAAGTTTTTCAAAGTCTTTGGTTGCTTCTTCAATCCAAGAAAATGCATCCTTCTTTAATAATGTTGTTAGAGGTGTTTTTATTTGACCATAGTTCTTGACAAAATTTTGACAATATCCTGTCAATTATAAGAATCTTGTAAGTTTCTTCAAGGTTTTAGGAATTTTCCATTCCCTCATAGCTTTAATTTTGTTAGGGTCCACTTTTACACCTTCATGCGATACAATATGACCCAAATATTACACTTCTTGAACCCCAAAGGAACACTTGGAAGGTTTTGCATAAATGCGTTTCTCTTCCAATAGTTGTAATACTCTGTCAACATGTTTTACATGCTCTTAGATTTGTTGTAGATTAGTATGTCATAAAAAAATACCAACACAATTTTCTAAGGAAGGGATTAAAAACATAATTCATCAAATGTTGAAGGTGCATTAGTAAGTCCAAATGGCATAACCAAAAACTCATAACGACCTTCATATGTTCTAAAAGTTGTTTTGGTAATGTCTTCCTACCTCATTATGATTTGATGATATCTTGAACGAAGATCCAACTTAGTAAATAATTTTTCTCCATGCAATTATTTTAAATTCTATGCTTAATTAAGTTCTACAAGTCTCATATGAGATATGGTTTGTCAAATTGGGAATGATTCTATGTAATCGAATCTTTCTTGTTGAGCATATCTCGATATTGAGATAGTTATATCCTAGGAGTTATTGTGGAAAGTATTGTGGATCTAGAGGATCCTAAGGATTTTCCAGTTGAGGGAGTTGTGGATTTGGAACCTATTCAAGTTATCCTTGTTTGTATAAGTGATTGTAAGCCTTTAGTCATGAGGGGTGGCCAAAAAAATGTAGAAACAGTCCAAGGAGGGTGGCCATTAAGCGAGAGAATCAGACCAAGAATGTGAGTGTGTGAAAGACCATCAAAAGGGAGAAAGGCCTTATGTAAAATGTATGTACAATATTGTATGATTGAGTAATGAAACCACTTTATTTCGAGTGTTGCATGAAGTAGGTATATTTGGCCTCTGTGAATTGTGTGAGTATTTAAATCTCAACAAGATTGAGTGTGCAGACGTTAATGTCTGAATAGTAATGAATTCTTGTTTAAAGTGTGTATGTAGGATTCATGAGTCAAGGTGAGTGTTTGTTGCAGGTATGATTGAAATCAACCATCGATCATTGGAGATACTAATGCCCAAGTACGATTAAGGATTGATCAAATTCAAAGTTGGATCAAAGCTAGATCGAGGAGAATAGGATCAAATTCAAAATTTGTGCGCAACTAAGGAGGAATAGAGAGTAAATTCTATTTACAATTGAATTGAAACAACTACCATTGGATTAAGACCAAGAGTTGATTGTGGCCATCGATGGTGGTGCCCATGCTTATAATTGTGCGTTGAAAATGGATGGCCAAGACTAGATCCTGGAGAGAGGTCTATTTAGATGGATGACTAGAATCCATCCCAAGTTCGATATCCGAAGCAGTGACAAAGAGATTTCAGAGTACCACATTTAGAAGTAAGGTGAAAACAAAATCTAAGAAGTAAGGTCTTATTAATGATGACGATCAATCAAAGAGGTACAAAGATCAACAACTAACAATAATCGAGTTTGGGGACCGAAAAAACAATGTCAAGTGTTTTAGAGTCTCTATTTCAGAGTCAAATTCAAAAATACACCCCAATGGAGGTGGAGCAATGAACAACTAAGATGAATTCAAAGTGATTTAGATCAATGAGCCTAGAGAGGAAACGTGGCTATGTCTTTCAGAACTAAAGTAGTTTATACCTGCTACATCAACAAATTAGATTAGAGAAAGAGAGACTCTTATAGATGGTTCAGATCTATTCAGGGTGAACTAGATCAGTGCCATGAAAGTGATGCATGGTGACAACTCATTGGTTCTTAGAGAAGGGCCATCAGAGTCCAAAGTTTGAAGGAACTTTTATAGAGCAATGTCAATCGACAATTGAGATCTATTTGGAGGTGAGTAGATCAACAATTTAGAAGAGGATACATGTCATATGACAGAGACCAAGACATGGAATTAGTGAATGAAGAGTTGACTCATGGAAATTGGGTCTATGAATAGGAAATTAACACATGGAATTCATGTGTAAGTCCCATGGAAAATGCTTGGCATTGTGAAAGAGGAGATGGTGATTGTTAATGTAGATCTCGTAAGATCGACGGTGGAGGAAGTTTCAGTGGTTCGGATTCCAACGAGAAGGTGAAATATTTTTGGAGCATGAGTTTTGAGATGGCTTACTCTGTGTGCAAGGAAATGCTCCGAAGAAGAAACTTTGATACAAAGGATTGAAACGAACATTCCCAGATTGAATCCTGAGTGTACATCAGGAAGGAGGATCAACGATCGATATTGGTCGTGGTTTGATAAAAAATAAATATCAACCCAAGATTAGATCTGGATCGTCCTTTCAGTGACGATCAACAGAGGAAAACGAAAGGAAAAAAAGTTCGATGGCTTCAGGAGAGTTAAGCCCCGACAAATCTAAGAGCTAGGTCATGGTGTGAGTTTCTATGGAGAATATGGCCTCATGTGAAGCGTTGGTGGATTGGCACATTTAATAGAGAATTTAAAGCTTTGTACAAAAGAAGTTTGGGTCTTCACACAATAAATTTTTTGAGAACAACTCGAGATCCTGGAGCTAAGAAGGATCTAATGTTTGACAATTCTTCCCTATGGGAAGGAATAGGTTGGGAGGTCATGATTTTTGGTATCACAACACAATTTTTTTCTGATATTGGGTAGAGAAATATGTAATTTTGACATTGCAGATATAGCAACATAGAATCTGATTTGATTCAGAGGGAGAATGTACAAAGGAATGCATGAGAAAGTTACAGAAGCATTGGACATGAAGTTTTCCATTCAAGTGTATTAAATGTGAAGGATAATATATTTGGATAGATATTACAGGTAATGGTTTATATTTTAAATTTAACTATGGTTTGGAATATATGTATTTGTAGGTAACAACATAAGGAGAAGGATAATGACTGACAACCCTTACATCCAGTAGAGTTGTGATAGAGAGAAAGCAAAGCTATTGGGTGAAGGAATTTGTGGCATAACCTTGCATCAATAGATGTTGTAATTACTTCCAGCTATAGATTGGAAGTGAAGAGGACAAGTGGATTTTCTCAAGAGGAAGTGAGCAAAAGTGCAGAAGCTAGAGAGGGGTAGAGAGATGCTTAGAGGGTTCTAGGATATAGGCCTAGTAAATACCAAAAGGCCATATATCAAGAGGAATCTTGGTGAGGTATTAGGTAGCAAATGAAGAGATTTTCTATAGGGTCTTGATGCATCTCACGGTGAACAAGGAGATGTTCACAAAGGTAGAGGTGAAAATGACAATTGATGGTCATTATAGAGGTTTAAGAGGAAGCCACATAAGAGTAAAGGAAGATTCCAAATCAAATGGCATCAAAAGAATGAGTCTAGAGGAATTGACAGAGAAATGGTTGAGTTAAGGATACAACTCAGTTACATTGGACAACTTGTACAGAGGAAGATTAAGGAAACCTAGAAATAAGGATGGAACCTAAAGAAGAAAGTCAAGTGGCATGTGATGTAATTGTTTTCAAGGAATTTGAGGAGAAGCTTGAGGAGCTTGAAGAACATGTTGAGTTCCTCGCTAAAGAAGGAGAAACTTAGAGGAGATAAGTTCAGATAGAGGTCACTGACAAAAGATGAAGTTCACTTTTTTGAACTGGAGCAAGGAGGTATCCTTGGAGAGGATGAGGAATAAGAGAGACATGTTGAGAGTCTCATAAACTACCTGGGAAGTTCATATCAGCATGAGGATGTGTTGATAGAGGAAGAAAATGAGGCTAAGGAGCCTTATTTTTTTAATCTGATGATTTGTGTATGATTGCAGGTTTTGGAAGGGAAGAAGTTGGAAAATCATCTATAACTATCATAAAGACTGTTGAAGATGGAGATATGCTTTCTGAAATCATAACAACAAAATACAATCAAAATTGTGTTATAAATGAGGGTGAGATATTGTCATCTCATGAAGGTAGTCAAGGTGGAGACTATTGGAATGTAGTTTAATACTGAGAGGGGGGGGGGGTGAATCAATATTGATACCTTTTAGCATTTTTAAATAATTATTTATTAACTTTATTGGTCAATAAGAAACTTCAGTAAATAACATCAATAATCATAAACTTAAATTACAAATTACAAGTTTTATATGAATATTGATTTAGAGAACCAACTCTAGGAGACAATAATCCCCTTGTTTAGGGAACCAACCTAGGAAGATCCAACTCCCCCTTTGTTTTAGGGCTCCAACCCTAGGAAGCACCGACTCCCTTCTTTTAGGGAAGCAACCCTAGGAAGAACCTACTCCCTTGTTTTTAGAGCACCAACTCCCTCTCTTTAAACTTTATTTAGTAAATGATACTAGTCCTTTCTTGCTCCTCCCTTCCACCCTCACTTCATAAGTATCTTTGACTTTCTTCCTTGGACTCTGCACTTGCTTTTGATCTTTTGATGTAGACCACAAAGACACTTTCCTTTCACCTTGTTTTCCTTCTTATATATTTTTCAAAAGGTATAAGGTTGAACCATTGTGTCTTTTAGTATTGAACCATTGTGTCTTTTTGTATGAAACAATGCACCTCTTCATTTTAAGCAATGTTTTGTCTTATAAACTAATAAATTTTTTTATTGTGATTATTATTCACATATCAAAATTAAAAGTTACTTTTAATTTAGTAAGAGGGATTTTCATAAATCGATCAAAAGTATGGATCGATTTTCTTTAACTCGATCCCATGCCTCTTTATTTCATTCTCAATTTAAATTGATCAGATCCGAGGTTTTTTATTAGCTCTCTAATGCATTGCCTATATTGGATCACTTAAGATCAATTAGGGAAAAATCCAGATCCCATCTGGTTCAAAATTCCTTCCTAACAGAGGAAAAACTCATCCTGTGTGTGTTAAATTGCACACAAAAGTGCTTCATGACCTCTATTCCATATGACCCTAGACGATGTCTAAGCACTAAGCCAAACAAGCACTTAATTGTTTATCAAGATCGACGATCATGTTTTATTTGCAAGTTGAGATTGACAATTCTGATGCTTTCAGGGGCCAAAGGCCTTTCCATAATCCCAAGGCAGTGGGGGGGAAAAATGTTTGTTTTCTTGACACTTCGAGAAATGATCAACGACGAGGAGTATTTTGGTAGGTCACTTGGAGTTTAACGTCCTCACTATTTGTCTTGTGAAAATGTATCTCTGCCACATGATCTCCTCCTCATTCTTACTTCTGATTGGATGATCTATACTCATCGATCAACCAAATGGACAATTGTGATTTCTCTTTAATTTGTGGTTACATGTTACCATTGTATCTATCGGTTTATTAGCTACACCTTTTGATTATAAGAGAGATTCCTTGAGTTGCTACTCCTTCTCCTATGTGTGGATCTCCTGCACATAATATCCATGATGTTCCTTTTAAGCTTTATCCAAGGAGGATACTAGACAAGTTTGAGATAAGGCCTGGAGAGAAAATACTGTAGACACTAACACATATAGTCACTATTTTTTGTGCCAGAGTTGTTTTTCATTGTTTTAGTAGATGGTACAGACATAGAAATAACACCAGACATAGTTTTCCATTTCTCATTCAATATCATTATGTACAACTTATACTTTTATGTCTACAACAATAATAATCTATGCAAATTCCTCTACAATATCCTTTTTCTTTTCTTCTCTCACAACTTTACTGTTGTAACAATTGTCATTAATCAACTTTCTCTGCTACAACTTCACTTGCAGTGAATTCTACCTCACCTTTTTCTAGTGCTCTCACTGTAACCATATAGGCATTCTTGACAACAATTCCAATGCAAGATTACAATGTCCAACATTCCCCCCCTTTGGCATTAATGGAAATACCATAAAAATGTTATTTTAATATTATTTTTCTCTCCCCCTTTGACAACAATGAAAAATGTTTCTTTGTCCCCCCTGTCCATGTGCTCCTTCATTTGATGAAGTTTTTGCAGTTCAATGAGATATGGGAATTACTCCCAACTTCTGTCTAAGATTTTCAAATGCACTTCTATGTAGGGGTTTTGTGAAAATGTCTGCAATTTGTTCTTTTGTGCCTACATATTCTACTTTCACCAATTTTTGAGCAACATGATCTCTTAAGAAATGATATTTGATAGGGATAAGTTTGTTCTTAGAGTGAATTACAAGATTTTTAGAGATTTTTATGGATTTTTATGGATTTTTTTAGAGATATTTATAGGAATTGGTGTTATCACAGTTAATAGTGATGGGATGATCATATTTCACTTGTAAAACTTCTAGAGTCTGTTTCATCCAGATCACTTATGTGAAACAATATGCAACAACAATGTATTATGCTTATGTAGTAGAGAGTGATATAGATGTTTGTTTCTTGCTTAGCCATGCCCCCAGGCATTTTCCTAGAAAAAATTCTCCTCCACTGGTGTTTTTCCTATCATCTACACTACCATCCCAATCTGTATAAGTGTATGTATTCAATGTAAAGTATTTTTTCTTTGGATACCATAATCCAAAGTCTGAGGTAGCTTCAAGATATCTGAATATTCTTTTTACTGCCTTTATGTGATATTCTTTAGGTGTAGATTGAAATCTTCCCACCAGCCCTACAACCTGCATGCTGTTAGGTCGTGTTGCTATTGTATATAACATACTTCCAACCATTGACCTATACATAGTTTGGTCTACTTTGGGTGAGTCATCTTCTAGGATTAGTTTGCATGCTATGACCATGGGAGTGCTCATGGGTTTACTGTCTTCCATTTGGAATTTCTTTAACATTTCTTTGACATATTTAGCTTGAGAAATGAATATTCCTTTATCTGTTTGAGTGACTTGTAAACCTAGGAAGAAAGTCAATTCTCCTAGCATAGACATTTCAAACTCTTCTTGCATTTATGTTGCAATTTTTTTTCTTAATATGGTAAGATTACTTCGAAATATGATATCATCTACATATACCACAACAAAAATCATATCATGATCCTCAATTTTGATATAAATGTTTTTTTTCAGTAGTCCCTCTCTTATATCCATGTTTTTGCAGATATTGATCCAGTCTTGAGAACCATGCTCTAAGGGCTTGTTTAAGACCATACAAAGTCTTCTTTAATTTCCACACATAGTCTTGATTTTCTATTAATATGAATCCTTCTAGTTGCTCAATATAGACTTCTTCTTCTAATGTTCCATTCAGAAACGCTGACTTGACATCCATTTGATAAATTTTGAATTTTTTGAAGCATGCAAATGCCAGGAACATTTTGATGGTCTTCAGTCTTGCTACTGGGGAGAAAGTCTCTTCAAAGTCAAATACCTTCCACTTGGGCATATCCCTTGCATACTAATTTGTCTTTGTTCTTTATGATCTTTCCATTTTCCTTGAGTTTTTTTTTGAATATCCACTTGGTTCCTACCACATTCTTGTCCTTGGGTCTAGGGAAAAGTTCCCATGTATGATTTTTATCAATTTTATCAAGTTCCTTGTTCATTGCTTTTAACCAGTCTTCACTTTTGTTGGCTTCTGCAAAATTTTTGGGTTCTATTATTGAAAGCATTTCCTTTTCAGAATCAAATTTGATTTTCCTTATTGTTTCTACACATGCATATTCATCCCCTATAATCTGATTTTCAAGTTGATTCTTTTGAACTCTTTTTTATGGTTCTTTTGGCAAGGGTGTTTCTTCCTCATCCTTCTCATCATCAATTTTTGGTTCTTTATCTTGTAGTTCTTCAATATCTTCTTCATTTTTCTATTCACCATCTTCTTCATCATCGTTGGTTCTTCTTGTAGCGCACCTTTTCAGCTACCATGGCTTAACAAACTTAAAAGAAAACTTTAACACCACTTGGTACATAATTCATACAGGTAATATATAATCCATATGCTTTCAACCATTAAACACATTTAAGCTCAGAGTAAACATATTATCTACTGCTATAATTAACAATCAATAGCGTTCATACCAATTCATATACACAGTGGAAATCATGATAACATAAGCAGTAGATTCATGCAAAAACATGATTAAAACATAATCAGATACTTATCTTTTAACAGTGGTAGAATCCACCAACCAAGTGCAGGCCTTCCACGAACCTCCCAGCCTTAGACCGCACTGCTCATCAACTCAGTAATGGGTCACCCTCGAGCTGGGAATAAGCTCCATCCTAAGGAAAGGAATTCTAGGCTAGGTTGAGGTTACAGGGAAAACAACACACAACCACAAGGAAGGGATTCTCTCCAAGGAACCTCCCACACTCACTACCCACAGACCCTCATTCCCCACATGCCTGTTCCACCCCGGGAGTATACACCTTCTCTGTCACCTGGATAGTCCTTCGGCTGCTAATCTCCCTTGCCTTGGGTTACAGGAACAGGCCGGACCAGAAGTCTCCGGGCTCTATGGCAGCTACAAGGTTCCTTCAAGGAGTTCTCTCCTTCCTCTGCGCACTCTCTCACCTAGAGGGAGTCGCTCACAGGCCCAACAACCTATTCTTCCAACTTCAACCACCTCTCTCACCTGGAGAGAGTGTTGTACAAACTGGCCAACAAGCCACATAGGAACAAACACTACACGTCCACCATAATCCACAAAAATCCAGACACGAACACCCCAGGGCAGCTCCAGATAGGTGCAACAGTATAACCAGGCTTAGTAGGGACAAGACACTTCTGTTTTCTCAATTTGGCAACATAGAATAGACTCACACTCTCGATTCTCAAGGATGCATGACGAGTCATCCATGTAGGGGTCGATTCAGACTTCCCTAGTTTAGAACAGAGAAGGGGTGTACCAACTTTCCAGAACAAACACAGACTCTTTCCCAAATCCACGCAGGCTTCTCATTCAAGGAATATACACACTGGTTTTCTCAGAGCCAGACACAGACTTTTCAAATCAGAGGGATGCACGAAGGTTCTCTGTAGGAGTCGGGTTGGTATTACTATCCAAGGCTCTGCACGCATTCAGACCATCGGGTAGAATGGGGGAGGAACCCTTCTCACGGCTCACCCTGGCCGTTTTATTCGCATGCATCAGGGTTGACACTTGTCACCCATGAAACTTCATGCGTTCCACCAACATGCATCTCCCTTGTATGTTCTCCCCTTCCCAGAAACTTAGGATAAAACATAAAATGCACATGTCTTTTGGGATAATATTAAAATATTATTCCCAGGCTTAAGCCCCCTAGGCTCAACACTTAGCCCCTTTTCCCACCTTCCAGCCCCTAATTCCTTGCCCTCTCTATGGATGCTTAGTCCCCCTTCACTCATTCATCGTGGTCGGTCTGCACATGGCAGTGTTTATATTTTATTAATTGTTCTGCATGATTACATATACAACAACAGGCTCCTGGCCTTCAACACTCAGGCTCCCTGGCCTAACAAACACATAAGCCTCCAGCTTATAAAAACTTGGCTCACCAGCCTATAAAACATAATTACAATTCCTTTCAGAACATGGTTTACCACGAGATTTGGCCTTGGGGACACTACAATCCCCCTCCCCTTATTTTTGCACTGTCCTCAGTGCAACTTTACACAGCATCTGCAAGCTTTTCAAAATTTTCAAAAAGATGCAGGTACTCTGCCCGCATAACATCTGTATGCTCCTATGTTGCGTCCTCAGGACCGTACCAGGTCCACTGGACCTTTACAAGCTCTATGACTCGATTCTGGAGTTGTTTTCTTTTCCTGTCCAATATGCGTACATGATGCACTTGCAGGACACCTTCTGGTTCCACCTGAATCACATTCCAATCTACAACATGATTAGCATCAGGTACATATTTCTTAAGCAGTGAAACATGAAACACATTATGTACAGTCATAGATGCAGGTAATGCAAGCATGTATGCAACCGGCCCAATCCTTTTTAAGATCTCAAATGGCCCACAAAATCTTGCTGCCAACTTGGAGCAACTTCCCAGCTTCAGGGAACTCCTGTTAGTTTTGACTTTCAGGAAAACATGGTCACCCGCTTTGAATTCTCTATGGGTTCTGTTACTATCATCGTAACTTTTCTGCCTGTCCTAGGCATCTTTTAGATTCCATTTAATTTTTATTATTTGATCTTCCATCTCTTTGAGTAGCTCAGGCCCAACTACTACTCTATTAGTGGGATTATCCCATCTCACTAGAGCGTTGCACTTTCTTCCATAAAGTGCTTCGAATGGGCTCATCTTCAATGATGCATGATACCCATTATTGTAGGCAAATTCCACCAAATGCAGGTAGTCCTCCCACCTTAATGGTTTATCCATCACATACATTCTCAACATGTCTTCTATTACTCTGTTCACTCTTTCTGTCTGTCCATCAGACTCGGGATGATACGCTATGCTAAAGTTCAGATTCATTCCAAATCCCTTAAACAATCCTTTCCAGAAATTCGAGGTGAATTTCGGGTCCCTATCAGACACAATTGTCTTAGGAATTCCATGCAAGCGTGCAACTTCTTTTAAAAAGATATCAACAACATCTGCTGCCCTGTGGGTGGTTTTCAGTGGAATAAAATGGGCAGCTTTAGTAAGCTTGTCCACCACCACCATGATTGAATCATGTTGCTTGCTTGTTCTAGGTAGTCCAGTGATAAAATCCATTGTTACCACGTCCCATTTCCACTCCGGAATGGGTAAAGGCTGCAACAACCCTGCTGGGTGCTTGTGCTCAACCTTAACCTTTCAGCACTCCATACATCTGGTGATGTATTCAACGATTTCTTTCTTCAAACCCGACCAAAAATAATGGCTTTTGACTGCTGCCACAATCTTCTGATATCCAGGATGTCCAGCATAAGCCACGTTATGCATCTCCTTTAGAATTGCCAGCTTCAATTCTCGGACATTGGGTACATACACTCTGTTTTTATACAGAAATAAGCCATCAGTTCCAAAGGTGTAACTTTCCTTGGTTTGTGGTCTCTCATGCTACTGTAGATTTGCTACTAGACTTTTGTACTGCAAATCAGTATTTCCAGCTTCCAAAATTCTGTCTTTCATCTTAGTCCGGTACATGCTAATGGCTGTAGCATGTAATTCGTGCACTTTTCTACTGAGTGCATCAACCACCTTATTTTATTTCCCTTTGATATACTTGATATCAAATTCATATTCACACAGAAACTCTAGCCATTTGGTTTGCCTCACATTTAAGGTCGGCTGATCAAATAAATACTTCAAACCGTTATGGTCTATTCTCAACTCAAATCTCTTGCCCATGAGGTAATGTCTCCATTTCCTCAAGGCATGGATGATTGCTGCCAGCTCTAAATTGTGAGTGGCATAATTCTTCTCATGTTCCTTCAAATTTCGGGATTCACAACAAACTACAAATTCCTCTTGGCTGAGAACTCCTCCCAATCCCTCCTTACATGCATCTGTGTACACTACATAATCCTTGTTTGTATCTGCAATCTTCAGGATAGGAGCACTAGTTAGCAGCTGCTTCAATCGTTGGAAGCTGCTCTCACATTCTTTAGTCCACTGGAACTTCTTCTCCTTCCTTTGCAAGGAAGTGATAGAATGAGCTATCTTTGAGAATCCGGCTATAAACCTCCTATAGTAGCCTGCCAGACCCATAAAAGA
>ML780261.1:612475-648019 GCA_009831015.1 Picea engelmannii | reverse complement strand
CTTAATCTACATCCATGCCCCAACTTAAAGCCAACATCTCTTCCTCACATCGGACGGTCGTTACAGACCCTGAGATTCCCCGAAGGAATCTCGTTCGTTCATCGGGACTTAGCCACATGCTAACGTCTCGGCATTATGGGTCGGGATTTATCAAGGCGAGAGCTCGAGTTCTTGTCAACGGAACTCCCGAATCCTTGATTGTCGATTTCCCGAAACGGGTAATCTCTCGACACGTGGCCTTCTCAAATTGGATGATCGACAACTGCTCCGGGGTTTCCACCATGGAAAGTCCCGATCCTTTATTACCAGGACTCCTGATATCGTGATTCCCAATTTCCCGAAATAGGAAATCTCATGACACGTGGCCTCCGTCGTTCAAACGGTCTAGATCTATTTCAGGGCTTTCACCCCTATTCACTGGGGTTTTAACCCTCAGATATCTCTTGACAGATCCAACGACTGTCGGGTTTTCTAGCCGAGATTTGATGGCTCATACGGTTCCTAACTAATTCGGGATTTCACGTATCACGATTTCCACACTCCTGTTCAATTCCAAAGGGATTTAAACCCCATGCACGCTTTCCAGATCTAACAGTCACGAGGTTTCACCTTCCCTCTCGAATAGATCCTAAAGCTCCTACACTTTCGGTGTGGAGTCCTCTCTCCCGGTGGACTTATACCACACTGGCTGCGGTTTCATAACGCTGTTATACCTCCTGAGCTTAAAAACTCGTCAAGTAACTCCTTGACACTTTGGAGCAAACTAGGGTCCAAAATTGGCCTTCTAGACCCAATTTTCCCCTCGCATTCTCAGTCCAAATACCGCTCCACTGGCCCATCTAGGTTCAGTGTCGAAACCTTGGCTCTGATACCAAACTGTAGTGCACCTTTTCATCTACCATGGCTTAACAAACTTAAAAGAAAACTTTAACACCACTTGGTACATAATTCATACAGGTAATATATAATCCATATGCTTTCAACCATTAAACACATTTAAGCTCAGAGTAAACATATTATCTACTGCTATAATTAACAATCAATAGCGTTCATACCAATTCATATACACAGTGGAAATCATGATAACATAAGCAGTAGAGTCATGCAAAAACATGATTAAAAAATAATCAGATACTTATCTTTTAACAGTGGTAGAATCCACCAACCAAGTGCAGGCCTTCCACAAACCTCCCAGCCTTAGACCGCACTGCTCATCAGCTCAGCAATGGGTCACCCCCGAGCTGGGACTAATCTCCATCCTAAGGCAAGGAATTCTCGGCTAGGCTGAGGTTACAGGGAAAAAAACACATAACCACAAGGAAGGGATTCTCTCCAAGGAACCTCCCATGCTCACTGCCCACAGACCCTCATTCCCCACATGCTTGTTCCACCCCAGGAGTATACACCTTCTCTGTCACCTGGATAGTCCTTCGGCTGCTAATCTCCCTTGCCTTGGGTTACAGGAACAGGCCAGACCGGAAGTCTCTGGGCTCTATGGTAGCTACAAGGTTCCTTCAAGGAGTTCTCTACTTCCTCTGTGCACTCTCTCACCTGGAGGGAGTCGCTCACAGGCCCAACAACCTGTTCTTCCAACTTCAACCACCTCTCTCACCTAGAGAGAGTTTTGTACAAACTGTCCAACAAGCCACATAGGAACAAACACTACACGTCCACCACAATCCACGGGAATCCAGACACGAACACCCCAGGGTAGCTCCAGACATGTGCAACAGTATAACCGGGCTTAGCAAGGACGAGACACTTCAGTTTTCTCAATTTGGCAACACAGAATAGACTCACACTCCGGATTCTCAAGGATGCGTGACGAGTCGTCCACATAGGGGTCGATTCAAACTTCACCGGTTTAGAACAGAGAAGGGGTGTACCAAATTTCCAGAACAAACACAGACACTTTCCCAAATCCACGCAGGCTTCTCATTCAGGGAATATACACATCGGTTTTCTCAGAGCCAGACACAGACTTTTTGAATCACAGGGATGCACGAAGGTTCTCTGCAGGAGTCGGGTTGGTATTACTATCCAGGGCTCTGCACACGTTCAGACCATCGGGTAGAATGGGAGAGGAACCCTTCTCACGGCTCACCCTGGCCGTTTTATTTGCATGCGTCAGGGTTGACACTTGTCACCCATGAAACTGCATGCGTTCCACCAACACGCATCTCCCTTGTATGTTCTCCCCTTGCCAGAAACTTAGGATAAAACATAAAATGCACATGTCTTTTGGGATAATATTAAAATATTATTCCCAGGCTTAAGCCCCCTAGGCTTATCCCCTAGGCTCAACACTTAGCCCCTTTTCCCACCTTCCAACCCCTAATTCCTTGCCCTCTCTATGGATGCTTAGTCCCCCTTCACTCATTCATCGTGGTCGGTCTGCACATGGCGGTGTTTATATTTTATTAATTGTTATGCGTGATTACGTATACAACAGCAAGCTCCTGGCCTTCAAGACTCAGGCTCCCTGGCCTAACAAACAGATAAACCTCCAGCTTATAAAAACTTGGCTCACTAGCCTATAAAACATAATTACAATTCCTTTCAGAACATGGTTTACCACGGGGTTCGGCCTTGGGGACACTACACTTCTCCATTCATCAATTTCTGATTCATCTTGAGATTTCATTTTTCTCGATTTTAGATCATCTATTTTCACATTTTCACTTTTCACTATTTTTTGAAATCTTAGATTATAGAACTTGTAAGCCATTTTGTTAGGTGAATATCCCAAAAATATACCTTCATCTGATCTAGAGTCAAATTTTCCTAGATAATCTTCATCCCTCTTGATGTACCACTTACTTCCAAAGACTCTGAAATGTTTCACAGATGTTGGTCTTCCAAACCACAATTCATAAGGTGTTTTCTCATGGTTAGCTCTAAGTTATGCTTGGTTAAGTATGTGGACTACTATATATATTGCATCTCTCCAGAAAAAATATGGAAGCTTGGCTTCATTCAACATAGTTATTGCAGTCTCTTGAACAATTATATTTTTCCTCTCAACAACTCCATTATGTTGAGGAGTTCTTGGAGCTGAGAATTTTCTCTTGATTCCATGATCTTCACAAAACTTATTGAATTATTTAGAGGTAAATTCCCCTACATTATTCGATCTTAAAAATTTGATTTTGAGATCTATTTCATTCTCTACATAATTCTTGAATGCTTTAAACTTTTCAAATGCCTCAGATTTTTCTTTGAGAAAATATACCCAAGTCATCCTCGTGTAGTCATCAATGATCAACATGAAGTGGTGCTCCCCTTGTATGCTTCTAGTCCTAGAGGGCCCACAAAGATCAATGTGAACAATCTCCAAGGGTTTTGATGTAGAATGCTCTTTTGTCTTGAATATGACTCTTGTCTGCTTCCCTAATTGATAGTGTTTGCAAACAAGACCTGAGGGCTTGATGATTTTTCGCATGTCTTTTACAACACCCTTTTTACTAGCTTTGATAAGGTTATCAAATCTTAAGTGTCTCATTCTTATATGCCATAGCCATCCTTCGTCTACTTTACTCATATGATAGTCTTATTTTTCCTCAATATCTAAGATATACATATTGCTTGAGGTTCTTGTGCAATAGCAACTAATTTTCTCGATCCTTCTTCTCGTATTTCACATTGTTGGGAGTAAAAAATGAGTATATGTCCATGATCACAGGTTTGGCTTACACTGAGTAGATTAGGTTTTAAATTTTCTACTAGCAACACATTTTCTAATTTATTTTTCTTGTTTCCCAAATAAACTATGCCTTTTCCTAGTATTTTGGCAGATACATTATCTCCAAAAGTGACTTTACCTTTATTCTTCTTTGTGAGAGTGAGAAATTTTCCTTTATCTCCTATCATATGTTTTGAGCATGCACTATCAATATACCACTGACATTTTTTGTTCTTTGCATACAAGGCCTCTTTACATTCTGTTACTTTTTCTTCTATATGCTTTTCTTTCCATATATTCTTAGCCCGTTTGTTAGATTTTATTGTCTTCAAGTATTGCATTGGTAATCTACATTCATTGATTTTATGGCCATAGTTGTTGCACTTGTGGTATTCAACATTGTACTCTTGTGAATGAGAGAATGAATTATAATTTCCTTTCTTTACATCATTCTTGTTGTTCTTATATATTTGGACATTTCTTGTTTTGTAGTTTCTACAGGCTTTACAATGTACTTCTTTGTGTCCAAAGTTGTTTCGTGAATAGAAATATCCAAGGAAGATATGTTGATATCTATTAGGAGGAGTCCTTCTGATTACTATATTTCCTTTTCCTTCTAATACCATCCTTCTAATAATTGTATTTCATTTTCCTTCTAATACCATCCTTCTAATAATTGTATTTCCTTTTCCTTTTGGATGAGGTGCTTGCTTATTAAAAACAACCTTTAATGGTGCCATCTTCATCTTGTTATCTTCTCTTTTTAAGGGATTTCTAAGAGCCTCTGCATAGTTGATTGACTTTTTATCAATTTTCTGTGCAGTAAAGGTTGAATTTTGATCATATCCCAATCCCCTTTTATCATTTGGTGATATTTGGTTGTTAAGGATATCATTCAAAATCTAGTTCTCCTTTCAACTGACTAATTTCATCCTCTAGCTTCTTACAAATTTGTTGTTTTTCCTTGAAATTTTCATTCAAGATTTCTTTATTTCTTTTGACTTCTTGAAGCTGAGTTTTCAAGTCAATGATGATTTCCTCTAATTCTTTTATGGTTTTTGAAACTTTCTTCTCTCTTCTTTGTTGTTCTTGTTCAAATTCTAGTTGTTGTACTCTTAACAACTTATTCTTCCTTTTATACTTTCTGAGTTCATCAAGGGCATTGATCAAATCTACTTCAAGATATACTTCTCCTTCAACCTCAAAGTTTTCTTCTTCAATCTCAAAGGTCTTTTTAGTGTGAATAGTTTGGGTTTCTATACCCATAAATAGATGCTCATATTCCTCTTCCTCTTCATTTTCTCCAGATGAGTTTTTGTTCTCTTCAGTGTAAAATGTCTTCTTCTTTTTGTAGACCTTCCTTTTGTCTTTGGTTTGGCTCTTCTTCTATTCTTTGAAATATATTTCATCATCACTTTCTTCTTTTTTTGGATAGGGACATTTGGAAGAAAAATTTCCAATCTTTACACAGTTAAAGCATATTAGAGGAAAATTTCCCTTGTATCTATTGATTCATTTCTTGAGTTTTTTCATAAAGTTAGTTATTTCTTCATCATATATTTTTGACTGATCGTCATTAGACGCCTACTCATGTTTTTTATTTTATTTTGATGCTTTGAAGGTTGTTTCTCCTTTAGTTGGTCTTTTTCCCCCTGTTCTCATCTCATTGGCTGTGAGGATCCCATGTTGTTCATCCAATGTGAGATTATCAAGGTCTGGTTTGTCTGCAAGAGTAAAAATCTTGGCATCACATCTCATGGGTAACGATCTCAAGATCTTTTGGACAATGGGTTGATATTTGAGTTCTTCTCCTAATGCTCTAATTGAGTTGACCACTTCATCTACTCTCTGAAGATATTCTGCTATGTTCTCTTCTTCTTTCATTTTTAATTTTTCAAATTGTGTTCTGTAGGTTTGTAGTTTGTCCTTTTTGACTTTGCTATCTCCTTCATATATGGCCTTTAGTTTGTCCTAGATTTCTTTTGCTGACTTAAAATGCATTACTTTCAAAAATATAGGATTGGATAATCCTCCTAGGATGGCATTGGTTGCTTTTGCATTGTGATTGCAAAGCTTCTTTCCAACTGTGTCTATGGGAGGAGAAGCAGGTGAAGTGTACCCCTCTTCTAAAAATTGTCAGATATCACAACCTAGGGACATTATATATCCTTTCATCCTCACACTCCAAAATGCATAATCATTCCCTTTGAACAAAGGTGCTTTGGTGGAAGACATTCCTTATTGTTGATCCATTGGATTATGCATAATCTACCTTCCAACTTTATTAGACTGTGTTGAAGGCACCCGCTCTGATACCAATTGTTGGAATGTAGTTTAATACTAAGAGGAAGGGGGTGAATTAGTATTGGCACCTTTTAGTAATTTTTAAATAATTATTTATTAACTTTATTGATCAACAAGAAACTTCAATAAATAACATCAATAATCATAAACTTAAATTACAAATTACAAGTTTTATATGAATATCAATTTAGAGTACCAACTCTAGGAGACAATAATCCTCTTGTTCAAGGCACCAACCCTAGGAAGCTTCAACTCCCCCTTTGTTTCAGGGCTCCAACCCTAGGAAGCACAAACTCCCTTCTTTTAGGGAGTTTGCTGTTATTCGGATTGAAAATCCCAATTTGAAGGTACTGCCCTTAGAAATCCTGGTCTTGTTACCACTCAGAGGGGCACCTAATGCTATGTTGTCGGAAGTTGCTTCTACTGCATTGTTGGGCTTTATTCGAAGCAACGACACAAGGAGGAGGAAAAAACAACCCATAATTTATGAGTGTTGATCTCTCATGATATTTTCAGTCCCAATTTTGAAGTCAATGAGTTGCACTCTTGCCAAACCATGCATTCAAGTGCATTATAATGAGTTGTCTATTGAACTACTTTACCTACTCCGGTCATCGAAGCTACTTTACCTACTCTAGTCATCGAAGGAATCTACAATGGGGTTAAGGATGGCGACTCAACACTGTAATCCTACGACGAGCAATATCGTGCTACTGCACAACATTGAATGCTTTGGTATGTGGATTATAGGCCGTCGGATCTGATCCAACGACTTATAATCCATCTGCCACATCATTCAATGTTGCGTAGCAGGTTGGATATTGCTCGCAATAGGCCTGCAGTGATCATGGAAGGACGGTACTACTTTTGCAATTATAATTGACTGGTATACATTTTCTTAGCATTGTCTAACTATTTTACATTTTGGTTTTTTCCATCGAAATCTAACGACATAAATCTACACGAAATTACAATTTTATGTTGTTTCAATTACATTTTTGAATGTAAAAATGGATTTATCACGCTGAAAAATACCCAAGACACTAGAATTATAGAGATATAACCAATCAAATCTACAAATCCAATAATTTCTTATCATATTTCCAACAAACAAAATCAATATTTACGAAAAAAATAAAATCAAAACTTAAAACTTATAAACTACTACCATTTTTTTATAACCGGAATTTTTCAATGAAGTAATGACTAGCACAGCTGCTAATACAGCAGCTGGAAAATGCCGAAAGGTATCGGTTTGTAAAGAATTTATTAAATTTTATTATTGATTAACAAATAAACGGTTGGGCTTCATTTATATGATTAGGTAAATGTAAAAAAGTAAACACATAAACTGATGTCTTTATAATAGCTAGGAAGTTAATGATTGAAACCACAGCCATTTATTTTGTGTGACTACTAAGAATATTCCAGCCATATTTAATCCTGTCCATAAAAAACTTATTAAGCACTAAACCCCTATTAAATTTGCCCATTGTCAATAGATATACACCTTTCGGCGTAATTACCAATGCCTGTCGATCCCGAATTATATTCTTTTTATAAGTCAATGCATTTGCAATGTAGTCAAGTAAAGTGGTTCAACTTAGATATCGTGACACAATTTTCCACTTGGACCGAAAATAAAAAGTATTTTAATGGTTGGTTCATGTCGGTGCATTTCACATGGTAATTTCAAGAAGTCTAGTAAAGTAAAATGTCATTATCTGCGGAAAAGAGTAAAATGTCATTATCATTACTTGGAGCATGTTTTAATATATATTCTTAGTATTTGGATTATTAGCGATATTTTTATACAACGCGAATTTTTTTCATAAAATACTCATTGAACCATTCATTTAGAGACATTCTTCTCTATCGTATAGATACGTTGGATATTTTTATGGACAAACAATTATGAATTAATATATAACACTTAATTACATTTTAATATATATTTTTCATATTTTGATTATTAGTAATATTTTTATAAAATATGGAAATTTTATAAAACATCATTACAATCACATAATTAAAGATGATTGAGAGATTTTTATGGACAAATAGTGTAAATTAATATATAAAAATTAATTACGTTATAATATATATATTTTTATATTTTGATTATTAGTAATATCACTGTTAAAGTTAATGGAAGTGTATATATCCTCTTTTCTTGAATATGTGATTTTGGAGGAGGAAATATGTGTTCTTAATCATTAGGCCAAGTTGTACTAAATAAACCAAAAACTATAAAAATACTAATTAAACTATTTAAATTCAAAAACATGTTTTTCAACAGGCATTAATATAACTATGTAATTAAAGATTGTTGATATTGATCCCATTTATTTAAAAAAGTGGAAAATGATAGATTGATGTATATCGACCACCTTTGATTATGTGGTTGTGAAAAAGGTGGAAAATGACATAGATTTGTGTATATCATCTACCTTTAATTATGTGGTTGTGCTAATTTACATGAGGAAAATTAGCAGATTTTTGAATAAAAATATCAATATAATTTATATGAAAATATCTATGATATTTAGATCAATATATTTTTGAATTAAAATATCAATATAATTTATATGAAAATATCTATGATATTTTATTATGGTTGATTATGCCATATTTGGTTATGTTTGACCATGGTTTAGTAGGGTGCACTTTGGTTGGCCATGATTGATTATGTATGACTATGTTTGGTTATCATTAATTTCGATTGACCATGGTCAACTATGGTTGAATTTGGTTGACCATGGTGGACTTTTGTTGATTATATTGAACTATTATTGGTCAAGATTAACCATGTTCAATTTTGGTTGACTTTGCTTGAATATGTCTATGTTTGACCATGGTTAACTATGGCTAACCATGGGTGACTATGGATGACCATGGTTGACTATAATTGACATTTGGTTGACCATGTTTGACCACACTTGACTATGGTTGACATAGTTTATATTATTGAAGATGGTTGACTTTATTTCAAAATGCTTGGTCATGTTTGGCTATGATTGACCATGATTGATTATGTTGACCATGTTTGACCACACTTGATTATGGTTGACATAGTTTATATTATTGAAGATGGTAAACTTTATTTCAAAATGCTTGGCCATGTTTGGCTATGATTCACCATGATTGAACATGGGTGACCATTTTTAACCAATGTTGACTTTGGTTGACCTCAATTGACCATGGTTGACAATGGTTGATTATGTTTGACTATTGTTGACTATGTTAACCATGTTTGACTATGGTCAACCATGTTTGACTATGGTTTGGCCATGTTTGTCCATGGTTGACCATGTTTGGCTATGGTTGATCATGGTTGAATATGGTTGACCATGGTGGACCAAGGCTAACTATGTTTGACCATGGTTGAGTATGGTTGACCATGTTTAGTTATGGTTGATCATGGTTAACTTTAGTTGACCATGTTTGACTATGGTAAACTTTGCTGGAATTTATTTGACTAGGGTTGATTATGGTGGAATATGATTAACCATGTTTGACTCTGGTTGACTATGGTTAACTTTGGTTGACAATGGTTAACCATATTTGACTATGTTTGACCATGTTTGACTATGGTTGATTTTGCTCAACTTTTCTTGACTTAGATTGACAATGGTTTGATTTAGTTGACAAGGTTTGACTGTGATTAACTATCATTGACTATGGTTGACCTTGTTGATTGTGGTGGACTATGGTTGACCATGTTTTACTATGGTTGTTGTTAATTGACCATGGTTAACTATGGCTAACTTTGGTTTCATGATGGATAACCATGGTTGTCTACAATTAAACATGGTCGAACATAATTGACTTTGTTTGGCATTAGTTGACCTTAGTCGTCCATGGCTAACTATGGTTGACTTTAGTTGGTCATGGTTTAGTATAGTTGACTTTGGTTTACTATATTTGACCACAGTCGACCATGTTTGATTATGGTTGATCATAGCTAACTTTGGTTGATTAATATTCACTTTGGTTTACCATGGTTGACTATGGTTAAACATGGTTGACCATGTTGACTATGTTGTTGGTTGTGGATCCTGATTCAGAGGTCTTATTTCAGCCATGTTTGGATCCCAATTTCTGACCAAGGGCTGTGGGGGGTATTTCCCCCCTACTATTGTTTCCAAGGGGTCCAAAGGGGGTGGCAAAAAATATTGAAGGCCCCCCTAGTGGAGTTTTGGGGGCAACACCCCTGAAAAGATTTTTTTTGAAAAATGCCTTATAAAATATTTTAATTTTGTAATCAATCTAGATCATTCATTATTGGGTTGTAGATATAATAGTAGAAGTTATGTTTGTTCCTTTTTTCCCTAGAAGGAAACCCTCTTTTATTGAGGCAATGTAATACAGTCAATGATGGGTTTACTGTCGATGGTTTACAGGCCCATGGTATTGGGTAACCCATGGTATTATATATAATGAAGCCTATTTAAAGGATGTGTGAGTGTGAGAGAGTATTGTGTGTTTGAGAGAGGAGAATGTGAGAGAGTGAAAAGGAGGGTAGCAGAGGATGTTCTCACTGCTATAGGTGTTATCCCTTCATTTTTTTGGATGGAATAAAGGAAGACTAGATAACAACTGGTATCAGAGTTGAAGGTCTATTTGGCTGATAAATTCGTAGGAAAGGAGGGTTCCTGGTTTGAGTGGGAGAAATGGAGGAAGAAGGTAGGTTTAAGCTTGAGAAGTTTAATGGCCAAAAATACTAGCTAGGGAAGATTAAAATAGAAGACTATGTATATCAAAAGAATATTTCCTTACTATTGGGCAGAATAGAAAATAAGTCGATGACTATGAAGGATGAAGAATGGGAGGTTCTTTATAGAAATGCACTAGGAATAATACGATTGTGCCTAGCAACGTCGGTGGCTTTCTACATTTGAAAAGAAAAGACAATGGAAGATATGATGAAGACATTGACTAAACTATATGAAAAACCCTTAGCCTCCAATAAGGTATTTCTTATGAAGCATTTATTTAATTTGAAGATGTCAAAATGTGGGTCCATTGTTGATCATTTAAATGAGTTTTACACAGTAAACAGTCAATTAAGTTATGTAAGGGTAAAATTTGATGATGAGGTTAGGGATATTTTGATTTTGTGTTCATTATCCAAAAGATGGAATGGCTTGGTCATGGATATGAGTAATTATGTCTCTAGTTCAAACACTTTAAATTTTGATGATGTTGTTGGTGTTATCCTTAGTAAGGAAATGCAACAGAAAATCATAGGTGAGACATTGGGTAATTCTTTGAATGTGGAAAACAAGGAAAGACAAAGGGAGAGAGGAAATAGCCTAGGGAATCATGGGATGTATAAGAAGGATAGATGCAAATCAATATGTAACCTAGAGTGTTAGCATTGCAGGAAGAAAGGACATTTGAAGAAAGATCGTTGGTCTCGAAAAGGAAAATAAGGAGATGGAAAATAGGAGAATATTCAGGAAGCAAATGTAACAAGTGATGTGTTGGAAGATTATTTAATCCTTTCATTAGATAATATTATTGATTCTTGGGTGGTAGACTCAGGGGTTTCATTTCA
The DNA here is from genome assembly GCA_009831015.1 of Picea engelmannii. Lineage (NCBI taxonomy): Eukaryota > Viridiplantae > Streptophyta > Pinopsida > Pinales > Pinaceae > Picea > Picea engelmannii. Next base: position 636,473 of record ML780261.1, on the reverse strand, counting down.
TGCCACACCCCATAGGAAATATTTCCAAGACTATGTTCAAGGCTATTTTGAACAAGTTTATTTGGGTGATGATAAACCATGTAATTTTGTTGGAAAGGGCAAGATACAAATAAAATTACTTAATGTAAACAAATGGTTGTTGAAAGAGTTGAAGCATGTTCCTGATTTGAGAATAAATCTAATTTCAATAGGGTAGTTGGAAAGTTAAGGCTATATAATTACATTTACATGAAATTTATGGAAGGTCATTAAAGGATCAATGATAATAACAAAAGGAAAGAAGATAGGTGCATTGTATTTATGTTCCGATAATATTGAATCTTCTATTTCTTTAGTTTCTACAGGAATGAATACATCATTGTGGCATCATAAGCTTGGTCACATGAGTGAGAAGGGGATGTATATTCTCCACTTAAGGAATTTGTTGCTAGATTTGAAGCAGATTGATTTGGATTTCTGTGATCAATATGTGTATGGAAAACATATGAGAGTCAGATTTCTCAGAGTTGGGAAGAAAATGAAGAGTGAAAAAATAGAGCTTGTGCATACATATGTATGGGGACCAACTTAGGTATCATCTTTTTGTGGATTTTATTATTATGTTAACTTTATTGATGACGGGGCTAGGAAAACTTGCGTTTATTACATTTGAAAAAAATCAGATGTTTTTTATACTTTTAAGAAATGGAAAGCTTTGGTTGAGAATGAGATAGGAAATACGTTGAAGTGTCTTAGATCATAAAATGGACATGAATATTGCAACAAAATTTTTGATAGTTATTGTTCATACCATGGGATTTATAGAGAGAAATCGGTTCTAGGAACACCATAAGAAAATGGTATGTCAAAAAGGATGAACAGGACAATCATGGAGCATGAAAGGAGCATGAGATTGCATGCAGGATTTCCCTTACAATTTTGAGTAGAGGATATGGATATTTTTGTTGAATTAATAAATAGAGGACCTTTAAGTTCCTTGGATAGTGGCATTCTAGAAGAGGCATGGACAATTAAAAAGGTAAACTACACTTTTCTAAGGACTTCTAGTTGTGAATCATTTGTCCATATTGATAAAGAAAATAGAACAAAGCTTGATGCATAATCCAAGAAGTGTAATTTTAATGGATATGGAGTTAATTATTTTGGTTATCACTTATGGGATTATTAAAATCAAGAAATCATTAGTAGTAGAGGTGTGGTATTCAGTGAGAAAGTCATGTACAAAGATTAGTTGCAGGGATGTTGGAGTTACTTCACAGACACCTAGGATTTCTTTTTCCTAAGGTTTTTCCTATGTTTATTAGTCATTATTCAGTCTCCTATATTTTAGGAAGAATATTCCTCTAGGGAGAATATTCTCTTCAGTTTTCACTCCAGTTTGATCAGTTGAGTGGAGTCTAGATGCTACATTGGGATTATCACCATGCAACATTGGGATCATCACCAACTAATGCACATTGTCCTTGGGATCATCACCAACCAATGCACATTGTCCTTGGTATCATCACCAACTAATGCACATTGTCCTTGGTATCATCACTAGACTAGCACATTACCCATGATTCCCTGATCTCCTCCTCACTTCACTATGTTTCAGTCAATTAATTGAAGACTAATAGACTAGTTATCTCAACTAGGTGGCAGTTCACTCCCGTAATTGCTCGAGAGACTAGACTAGGTGGCAGTTTACTCTCGTAATTGTTGGTGTGTGTCCAGATCACTCTAGACCACCACTATGGTGCATTGTCTTCTCCTCCAGTGTGCATTGGTTGAGTTATATGGACTATATCATGTGTAAATTATGATTCATTCATTTGGTTAATGAGAATTCTTCCATTCTTTCTCTCCTGCTTCTCTTTTCTTCTATGTTCTCTGCAATTGTGTATGTCAATTCCAAAATAGATCTGTTCTATGTAGCTTCAATACATTTACATGGTATCAGAGTTGACGAACTGCTAGGGAAAATCCACACCAAATTATTTTTGCAGGTACTGAAGATTGAAGACAGTGAAAAAATGGAATTTTCAAAAGAATTCATCCTTACACCTTACAATTAATTTGCATGGAAGGAGAAGATGATCATGCATATTCAAAGAATAGGATTTTACAGGTTAACCATGAACACAGAGACAAAACCAAGATCAACCATAGAAAAATCCACGTATCTAAATCGAATGGATGAAGCATTTAGAACAATTTGTAGTCTCATTTCTCCTGATCTCCTCTTTCACATGCCTTCCTGTAAAACCCCCAACGAAGCTTGGAACACCATGGAAGGATTTTTTGGAAAATAGGATGATATTAGGGGACACATGCTCGAGGTGGAATTGATCACATTGGATCCAAAAAGCTTCAACAATCTCCAAGGATTCTTTACCAAATATAAGGATTTATTGTCACAACTCAAGGCTTGCGGGGTTGATAAATCTAAGGAGGAGAAACAAATGGTTCTCACCATTATCTCCAAGATTGGTCTTAAATTCTCAATGTTAGTATCCACATTCCATTCAGTTAGATTCACCTCTGGAGCCACCTGGAAGATGCCTTCTCTTGAGGAATTTATCGAATCTCTGACACAAGAGCAGACAAAGCTCATCAACATGGGAAAAATCAAAGGACCAAAGGCACATGCACTTACTGTGAAATATGGGAGCGATCATCAATCTCAAAAATCTAAAGATAAATACCATAGGAAAGCTCATGTAAATCCGAAGAAGGAAGGGTACTCAAAACCCTTCAACGATGCCTTCGGATCCAAAGGTGGAAAGGGAAGAAAAGGGGAGAAATGAACATACTGTCATAAAGGATTCCATCCAGAATCTGCATGCATGCAAAAATAGATAGATATAATGACTCAAATAATTTAGAAAAACAACATTGGAGATTGCATCATCGAGGGTGCCAAGAAGAAGAAGCCACAAGATCATAATCCAAAGAAAGGCAATTCTAGCCATGCCTTGATTTCCATCAACTCTTGTCTTGATGCTTGGATCATAGATTCGGGAGCATCAAACCACATGGATGCCACAAAAGATGTCTATTCTTCATTGGATGCATGCAAATGTCCTCCTATTTTAATGGGGGAAAACTCTCTAGTCGAGGTCATCGACAAAGGAAGGATTGAACTCACAAATAGAAGCTTCGAGAATGTGTTGCACGTTCCCAAACTTTACGTCAATCTTCTCTCCATGTATCAGATGAAAATTTTCAGAATTGGAAAGAAATTCATATTCACACTTGATGCAGTGGATATCTATGACATGCAAACCAATTCCAGGGTTGCTACCAGTGAGGTAAATCATCAATCTAGGCTTTACACATTTTCTGAATTTATTGAACCAGATTCTGATTTACTGCTTACCCATGTTGCTGAAAGTAGTAGGATATGGAACGAAAGGTTTGGGAATTTAAATTTCAGATATATGCAACAAATTAACTAGCAAGGATTGGTTGATGGTCTACCCAACATACACTTCTCCAAAGGAATTTGTGAGGGATGTGTTCTTGTAAAACACCCTCAAGAGAAATTTGACAAAGGAAAGACTTAGAGAGATTCCTCTCCTTTAGGTCTGATCCATAGTGACCTCATGGGCCCTTTTCAACATCCATCAATCAACAAAGAAAGGTACGTGCTCATTTTTGTTGATTATTTCTCACGTTTCACATGGATTTTCTTTCTCAGGAAAAAATCAGAGGTCTTTAAACACATCAAAGATTCCAAAGCCTTGGTTGAGACACAACCAGGAAAGAAAATCAAAATCCTCTGAACTGATAATGGGGGAGATTATGTCAACCATGAGATCCAAAATATTTGTCATGAGGCAGGGATTCAGTTGCAACACACATTTCCCTATACTTCGCAGCAAAACAGAGTTGCTGAGTGGAAAAATTGATCTCTAAAAGAGATGGAATCTTGCATGCTACATGCAAAGTCACTTCCACAGAGATTATGGGCCGAAACACTTAATTGTGAAACTTACATCCAAAAAGTATCTCCCCATAGATTTGTCAAGGATAAGACCCCCTATGAGGCTTGGAGCGGCGTCAAACAAGAAGTGACCCACTTTCATATTTTCGGTTCATGTGCATGGGCCCGGATTCTCTCTGAAAAGAGGAAGGCACTTGATCCATAGAGAACATAGTGTATATTTGTTGGATACCCCAACGATGTGAAGGGGTACAAACTTATTAATCTTTCCCCAGGCTGAATCATCATTGATCAAAGTGTCCAATTCGAGGAAAGTGTCTCACATGTACCTTAGCAACCACATGCAGACACCTTTATTCTTCCACCTGTCAGAGATGATGAACATGCACATGCCTACTCTTCTTCAGATGAGAGTTCCGATTTAGAGGATTCGAATGATCTAGATACAAAATTAGTACAATCAAATGAAGATTCAATGCATGCATATGTAGATGTAGAGCTAGAGTCGAGACCCAAGTGGGCTCAGTCTACCCTTGAGGATCTAGGGGATCTTGTTGGGGATCCAACTGATACTAGGATTACTCGATCTGATTTCAAGGAGCCTCCTCTTGCACTCACTGCCACTGAACCATTTCCTCCTAGGCATATTTTCTTGGTTCAATATTCATATCCACAGTCTTATGGCGAGGCTAATGGAAATACCTTTTGGGAATCCTCCATGCAAGAGGAGTACAACTCCCTCCTCGAGAACCATAATTGGGATCTGGTTCCCCTTCCTTCTGGAAGGAAACTTGTCAAATCCAGATGGGTCTATAGGACCAAGAATGAAGTGGATGGAAATATTAGCAGATACAAATCCAGGCTAGTTGCCAAAGGCTTTTAGCAGGTGCATGGAATTGACTATGATGAGACCTTCACTCCAATAGCGAAGATGGATTCCATACGTTTGGCACTTTCCATTGCGGAAACCAAGGGATGGGAAGTCCATCAGCTAGACGTGAAGAATACATTTCTTCACAATGATATCTTCGAGGAGATCTATATGGAGTAGCCCCAGGTATTTATGCAAGATTTCTCTTTGGTATGTTGACTAAAGAAATCTCTTTATGGCCTCAAGTAGGCTTTGAGGGCATGGTATGCCAAGATGGACTCCTACCTGTTGTCACATAATTTTGTACGTTGTAAGTTAGACCCAAATGTTTACATGCTTAAGACGACTGACTCACTTCTACTCCTAGTTTTGTATGTTGATGATTTTTTGATCATCATTTGCTCGACTTAAACGATTGTTGCATTCAAGAGGATTCTACATGACAGGTTCTTGATGACAGAAATGGGTCCACTACACCTATTCCTTGAACTCGAGATCAATCAGGATGCATCAGGCATAAAACTGTCTTAGGCCAAGTATGCATGAGATCTCCTTGAGATATTTCACATGACAAACTGCAAGTCTGCTCCAAATCCTTTCCTATCAAGAGTCAAACTTGAGGATGGCGGGGACACTCCACTAGTTGAAAACACATTGTATAAATAACTAGTGGGGATCTTGGTGTATCTAACACACTCTAGACCAGACCTCTCCTATGTAGTTGGCACAGTCTCTAGGTTCATGTAGGAGTAGTATGAGTTACATTGGAAGGATGCAAAGTGTATCCTTCGATACATACAGGGCACCATCACCTTTGGGATTCATTATGCAACAAAATCTACATTATATCTCATCGGGTTCAATGATTCTGACTGGGCTGGCGATAGCACTAATAGCAAGTCCACATCTAGTTACTCACTTGGTATTCGTTTTAGGCCTATTTGTTGGTTGATAACGAAGCAGGATGCTATTTCTCTATCTTCATCTAAGGCATAGTATAGAGGGGTAGTTAAGATAACCATTCAGGATATGTGGCTACAATATTTTATCATTGAGTTGGGCATTCAGTTTCATCGGTCGATCGTCATCTAGTGTGACAACCAGAGCACTCTAAAGTTTTGTAGAGATCCAGTTCAAAGACAGTGGATGAAGCACATTGAGATCCACATGCACTACATCTGGTACTTAGTACACGAGGGGATCATCGACCTGCAGTTTTGTCCTTCAACAAAACATACTGTAGACATATTCACCAATACCTTCACTGAGCAGAAGTTCTATTCTCTGTGTAACCATCTTGGAGTGAAGGACACTTTCCTAGAAACTTTTAGTTCTTCTTTTTACATACATTTTACTTTGACGAGGGGGTTTCCCATGTGTTTTTCACTCTTTCCTCACTTTATTTTAGTGTATATTTTGTATTTGGGTACCTAACATGGCCTCGTTGTTGGGACCCATTCTTTATTTTTACCATAGTGATGTTCAGGGGGGGTGTTGGAGTTACTTCACACACACACCTAGGATTTTTTTTTCCTATGTTTATTAGTCATTATTCAGTCTCCTATATTTTAGGAAGAGTATTCCTCTAGGGAGAATAGTCTCTTCAATTTTCACTTTAGTTTAATCAGTTGAGTGGATTCTAGATGCTATATTGGGATTATCACCATGCAACATTGAGATCATCACTAGCTAATGAACATTTTCCTTGGTATCATCACCAGACTAGCGCATTACCCATGATTCCTTGATCTCCTCCTCACTTCACTCTATTTCAGTCAGTTAACTGAAGACTGATAGACTAGTTAACTTAGCTAGGTTGAAGAAGAGCTTGTATGGACTAAAGCAAGCCCCAAGGTAGTGGTATTTGAAATTTGATAGGTTTATGACAAAATAAGGTTATATTAGATGTCATTCTGATCACTATGTTTATTTTAAGAGACTAGATAATGACATCTATATTATCTTGTTATTGTATGTAAATGACATGCTTTTCATAGGGCCTGACATGCATGGTATAAATGTGCTCAAAATAAAACTAGCTAATTAATTTGCGATGAAAGATTGGGGTGCTAAAAAACAAATCCTTAGTATGAGAATAACAAGAGATGGAAAAAATTGCAAATTAACATTGTCTCAGGGTGAGTACATAGAGAAGGTGCTGGAAATATTTAGAATCCAAGATGCAAAACTAGTTAGTACACATTTGGCCATCCATTTCAAACTAACTAAGGAGATTAGTCTGAAGACACATGAGTAAATATAATACATGTCCAAGGTTCCACACTCATTAATGGTTGACAGCTTGATCTATGTGATGGTGTGTACAGGGCTGGATATTGCATATCTAGTAAGAGTTTTGAGTAGGAATATGAACAATCTAGGTAAAGATAATTGGAGGGAATTAAAGTGGAATCTCAAATATTTGAGAGGTACTACTACTCATGTATTATGTTTCTGAGGTTCAAACATTTTTCTACATAGTTATGTTGATTCAAACATGGAAGGTGATATAGATGGATGAAAAAGAACCACATTGTATGTTTTTACCATAGGTGGAACAACAATAAGTTGGATTTCAAAACTACAAAAGGTTGTTACACTTTCAACAATGGAAGTAGAGTAAGTCATTGCTATAGATGCTAGTAAAGAGATGATTTGGTTATGGTTTATGGAGGAATTGGGAAAGAAGTAGGAGAATAGAAGGATGTACAGTGATAGCAAGAGTTCCATTCATCCTACAAAGAACTCATCCTTCCATTCTAGTCCTGACTAAAAATATACATCTCAGGTACCATTTTATACAATCGGTTTTAGAATATGGACAAATGAAGCTGGAAAAGATACACACTAGCTAGAATACTACAAACATGTTAACGAAGGTAGTAACTAGGGAGAAATTCAGTTCTTTCTTAGTTTCAATTAGCCTTCAAGCATGATGGTGAATATGAGAAACTTTCCATGTCCAAATTTAGAGCATAGTCCAACAAGTGTAGTAGTTGTGGAGTTGCTATGATTAGCCTATAAGTGAGAGATTGTTAGTTGTGGAGCCTGATTATCTTCCTTAATTCAGAGGTATTTTTTACGCCCTATTTGGATCCTAGTTCCTCATGGGGCCTGTGGGGGGTCTTTCCCCCCCACTATTGTCACCAGGGGGTCCAGGATAAAATATTAGATCCCCCTTGGAAATGTTTTGAGGGCAGCAGCCCTGAAGATATTTTTTTTGAAAATTTCCTTGTAAAATATTGTAATTCCATAGTCAATCTAGACCATTCATTATTAGGTCACATATATGATGGTAGAAGTTATGTTGGTACATGTTTCCCCTAGAAATAAACCTCTTTTATGGGGGCATTGTGATGCAGGAACATCGCCAGCACATCAAGCGGGGAATAGCTGGAGAAACAAACCCAAATTTTTGAAGTGCTTTGGGATTGTAGCGTAAGCCTTTAATGAACCATTTTATGGAGGCGCGTTGTATGTTGTATTGGACCCTGAGCCTTAAGATCTCGTCCTTTGGTAGATAGTCGGCATTTAATAGATTTAATGCTGGTAGATAGGATGTTTAAGTCTAGATTTGATAGTTAGAGTCTGAGAGGGAAAATGGATATAGACACCCTCATTGTACATTGTAACATTATTGAAGCAGGAGAGCAAGAAGAACTAGAGAGTATTGTATGAAGAACACCCATGTACATGCAGTTGAATTAATAGAAGGAAGCTTTGATTCAAGCACGTGGTTTGTGTTGTTTTCTCTGTGTGTTGATGTTATGCTCACGAATGTTTGCTTTCTTGTTATGCATTTGCTTTGTATATGCTGTGCATGTGATTTCATGTTTCTAACTGAAGTCTGAAAGGGAGGGAGAGTGAGGTTCAATTGTTTCTCTATCTGAGCTAGGAGATTCCCGCAAGGTGTGCAGTTGAATTCATCCGCAAGGAGTGCATTGATGAAGGCTCAGTAGTTTAACCTTTGTTCTCATTCACCCATAAGTGGAAGTGGGTTGCTAAAGCTGTGCAAAGAGTGTGCAGGCTGAAAAAGAAGTCTCAGTTGTGAATCTGAGCATAGGAAATCTAAGACTGCTGCCACAGGAGGTGTGCGCAGAGTCAAGAGAACTTCAACACTCAGAAATGATTGAATATTTGCTGCAAGGAGTGCATGCAAGGGTTCTTTATAAAGACCGAAGTTGTGGAAAAGATTAGGTAGGATAGGCCACTGAGGCGCTGAAGGTCAGCGTAGATAAGTGTGACTTGAAGTCAAGATGAAGCGTCGCAGGTTGGCAGAGCGGCGAAGGAATCTCATGGAGAGATACACTTTTTTCATTTCGTGGATTGCACAAGGAGGAACAGACGGTCGAAATCCTCTGAGGAGATTTCATGAAGTTCTGAGGATCGTTAGATCTTGCAGAGGTGCAAGGAGGTTACGGAGAGAAGATTTCGAAGAGTTTAAAGCTCAGGAGAGGCAGAGCCATCGATTCAGAGTCACGAAAGCTGTCGGATCTACACATGGTATCGTGTATCGGGGACTCGGGAGTTGAAGCCCCAAAAGTTGTCCAGCAAGAATAGTGATATCGCAAGGTGCAATATCCCTAAGAGATCAGAGCCGTTCGTCGAGGAGGACGCATGTAAGGAGATTCTCCCATCTCGCAAACTCGGACATTGGAGGACAGAAAGAGAAGTCTTTCAGCTTCATGAGTGGCGAAGTGGCGAGAAGGCTATGAGTCATCCATCTAAGGAGGACAGGTGGCAAAGATCGATGATCTCGCGAACTCGGGAGTTCCCAGGGTGAACGTCCAAGTATTTGATGTTAAAAATCACGAGACACGAGGTCACGAAACAATGAAGTGGCGAGAGGTTGTGAGCCATCCATCTGAAGAGGACAGGTGTCAGAGATCGAGAGATCTCGTGGACTCGAAAGTTTGCAGGGTGAGAACCCAAACTTTGGATACTCTAAGTCACGAGTACACGAGAAACGAGAAGGTAATAATCGTTGGATCTGGATCGTAGGGAGACCGTTGGATCTGCATGTGGGATCTTGTATCGGAGCCTTGTGAGAAAAGGCCTGAGAGGTTGGCTACGGGGATCACAAGATTGCAAGAGACGATACCCTGACAGCTAGAGGATAGCGTGGGACATAGCGAGACCGGTGAGTGGAATACAGGTGGCACAAAGTCCTCGGGATCTCGTTGCGAGAAGTCCCGAAGTATTGGCTTTAGGATTCGTGAGTCGCGAAGTGCCGAGAGATGAGGTTCATGTGGACGCGTGGCAGAGCATAAGGTAGGAACCGTGTGGTCGATGGGTGGACACGTGTGGCCTGGAGATAGAAGTCAACATTCTGTTGAATTCTCGCATCTCGGGGATTCGTCGAATAGGAGGGTGAAGGTTCGACAGTTCAACCCATGAGGTTGCGAGTAGCGAAATCCCTCAGGGAAAAGTCAGTGAGTTGACTGACCATCGAACCTCGAGGATCCGAGAACCTAGTGTTCAACCTTTGAACTCGCGAAGTCATGAGTTTCGATTCCCTGATAAATCAAGGAAGAGGGGATCGCATGAGAGAACTGTGGGAGCAGATTTCCCGATAGGGAAATAGAAGAACCTTAGAGTTCTTCGGGCCAAGAAGAAGAAAATCCTGTGAGAGCGAACGTGCCTATGGGTGGTGCGCCTGCGTCAAAGTGGTATCAGAGCGAGAATCCTGCTTGCATATTTCAGGCAGGAAGAGGTTGAGGAGGAAAGAAGCACTCTGATACACACGTCAAAGTGGTATCAGAGCAAGAAAATCTCTCTGTTTTCTGTAACAGAGAAGGAAGAGAAATTTCACCATGTCGCCGAGGAGAGAAGGACAATCACCCGATCCAGAGGATAGGGGGAACCAGAGAGGAAGAGGGATACAAGCACAGAATCCAGACATGGAAAGGCATATACGTGATCTCTGAGCGAGATTAGAAGATATGGAAGTAGCGCAGAGATGCACAGCCAGTGCTGGAGATCTAAGTGACTCCGAAGGTGAAGTTGAAGCTGAACAACAAGGATAAGTTGTAGCCAAAGACACAGCCAATGAGTGATTAATTAAAGCTATCGCCCGGATGAGTTCAAAGACAAAAATGGACATTCCAACTTATTAAGGGAATCTGGATGCAGAAGACCTACTGGATTGGATTAGAGCTCTTGATACCTACTTCGATTATGAAGACATCGGAGAGGATAAAAAGGTTAGGCACGCTGTCACGAAATTGAAAGGACATGCATCATTATGGTGGGACGAGCTTCAAGCGGATAGACGTTCCAAGGGCAAGCAAAAGATTAAAAGTTGGGATTGAATGATTGCAAAGATGAAGGCAAAATTCATCCCAAGGGATTATCAAATCACTCTGTTTAGGAGAATGCAGAACCTGAGACAGAAGTTGATGACGGTAAAGGAGTATACTGAGGAATTTTACAAGCTCAATATCAGAGCAAGTCATTGGGAGAGTGATGATGAAAAAGTTTCCAGGTATATGAATGACTTAAGATATGATATCCAGGATGAGATGAGTATGACAACCATCAGAATGGTGGAGGATGCATATCATATGGCGCTGAAAGCTGAGGAAAAGCTAAGTTGTAAGCCAGCACAGCGAGGCCGAGGTAGGAGCCAGCAAAAAGGTAAGTCTGTTGCTCAAGATAGGTTCCAGAAATCTAAGGACGACTGGAAGAAGCCTTAGACTAGAACGGAAAGAGGTGGAAGTTCACAGCGAGGCCAACACGCTGAACAACGAAGGCAGTAGACAGAACAGAGCGGAGGATACGCTGATAATAACACATTTCCTCGTACCAGAGGTAGAGGAAGAGGTAGAGGTGGAGTCATCACATGCTTCACGTGTGGAAAGAATGGACACAAGGCAGTTGATTGTCCAGATAGGAAGAAGTATGGAGGAGAATCTCACATCGTCGAGGTACAAAGGCGAAATGCTGAGGCAGAAGATGTAGAAGATGGAAGGTCGCTGATGATGCGCAAGGTTCTCTTAACACCCGAGAAGGAGGTGGAGGACATGGATCAGAGAAACCGACTTTTCAGAACCACATGCAAGACCAGAGATAGGAAATGTAAGGTTATTGTGGACAGCGGAAACACCGACAATCTCGTTTCAACTGAGATGGTGGAGAAACTAGAGCTAGAGACAACTGATCACCTGAGTCCATATAAAGTTTCATGGCTACAGAAGGGACATCAGGTAAGTGTCACCAAACAATGCGTAGTTGACATCAAGATAGGAGGATATAATGATAAAATACTCTGTGATGTTATTCCTATGGATGTATGTCATTTATTGCTAGGCAGACCATGGCAATATGACAGGAACGTAGTTCATGATGGGAAAATGAATACGTATACTTTGGAGAAGAATGGAAAAACACATATGCTACTTCCAATTAAAGAAAAAAAAGTAAAACCAGAACCGAGAAATACTGTACTTCTCATGAGTGGGAAGGAACTTCTGGCGGAAGTAAAGAAGAAGGAAGATCCACAATTCTTTGTGGTTAGAAAACCAAGAGTTGTTTTGACCAGCACAAGAGTGGATGACTTGCCGAAAGAAATTCAGGAACTGCTAGATGAGTTCACTGACATTGTGGTAGACAAATTACCTCATTTGTTGCCGCCAGTGAGGAGTGTAAGTCATCATATAGACCTCATACCAGAAGCTAGTTTTCCAAACAAAGCTGTGTACAGGTTGACGTCGCAGGAGAACGAAGAGGTTAAAAGGCAGGTGTAGGAACTATTAGATAAAGGACTGATCAGGGAAAGTTTAAGTCTGTGTGTCGTTCCAACGATACTGAGTCCAAAGAAAGATGGAGGTTGGAGAATGTGTACAGACTCCAGAGCCATTAACAAGATAACCATCAGGTACAGGTTTCCATTGCCACTGATGGATGACTTGATGGACTGTTTAAGTGGAGCCAATTTTTTTTCAAAGGTTGATTTGAAAAGCGGATACCATCAGATTCGCATGAGGGAAGGCGATGAGTGGAAGACAKCMTTCAAAACCAATGAAGGGTTGTAYGAATGGCTAKTCATKCCRTTTGGCTTRAYGAATGCACCRAGTACCTTCATGAGGTTAATGAATGAAGTGCTGAAGGAATTCATTGGTAAGTTTGTCATTGTTTATCTGGATGACATATTGATTTTCAGCAAAACAAAAGAAGAACATCTGAAGCATTTAGCTGCAGTAATGAGGAAGCTACAGCAAGAGAAGCTATTGATCAACATGAGGAAATCTTCATTTATGAAGACATAACTCATTTACTTGGGATTTGTCATATCGACGAATGAATTGAAGATGGATCCAAGTAAATTGGAGGTAATTAAAAATTGGTCATCACCGAGAAATATTTTCGAGGTGAGAAGTTTTCATGGACTGGCTAGTTTCTACCGGAAATTCATCAGGAATGTCAGTGGAATTAGCGGAGCAATTATGGACATTGTCAAGAAAAGACACAAATATTTTCATTGGACTGAAGAGGCAGAGAAGAGCTTCAATCTGTTGAAGTGAAAGATCACAGAACAACCGGTCTTGGTGTTGCCGGATTTTACGAAGGTGTTCCAGGTGAAATGCGATGCAAGTGGCTTTGCCATAGGAGCGGTCTTGAGCCAGGAGGACAGACCAATTGCATATTTCAACGAGAAGCTGGATGAGGCAAAAGTAAAGTACTCCACATATGATAAAGAATTTTATGCTATCACACAGGCGCTGAAGAAGTGGAGGCATTATTTGATTCCGAAAGAATTTTTTCTGTATAGTGATAATCATGCATTACAGTTTGTAACTCAACAGGAGAAGTTGAATAAGAAACATGCTAAATGGGTAGAGTATATGAAAAATTTTACATTTGTAATTAAACACATTTCAGGTACTGCTAACAAAGTGGCTTATGCTTTGAGCAGGAAGTGTTTGTTGCTGCAGGAGTTCCGAGTCAAAACCTTGGGTTTTGAAAATCTTAGGGACATGTATGTAGGTGATGCAGATTTCGTAGAGGCATATGAAGCAGCTGAAAATCCAGTTCTTAGAGACAGAAGCCCATGGATAGATTATATGATCCAAGAAGGACTGTTTTTCAGAGGAAATCAGTTATGCATTCCAAATTGCTCCATTAGGGAGAATCTGTTAAAAGAAAAGCACAGTGGTGGATTAGCAGGACATTTTGGCCATGACAAGACATTTGCAAAGCTGAGAGAAGCATACTTTTGGCCAGGGATGCGGTCGGAAGTCAAGAAGTTTTTTGACAGATGTAGAATTTGCCAGCATTCAAAGGGCAGGAAGAAGAATGCGGGATTCTATCAATCATTACCCATACCTGAGAGGCTGTGGGATGAAATCAACATGGATTTTGTATTGGGATTGCCTAGGACGCAAAGAGGACATGATTCGATCTTTGTGGTGGTGGACGGGTTTTAAAAAATGGCACATTTTATTCCATTCCAGAAGACCAGCGATGCAACTCATATCGCAAATTTGTTCTTCAAGGAGATCGTTAGACTTCATGGTTTACCCAGAAGTATAGTATCAGACCGGGATACAAAATTCATTGGACATTTCTGGAGGACACTCTGGAAGAAGATGGGAACTAACTTGATGTTTAGTTCTGCCTATCATCCATAGACAGATGGGAAAATAGAGGTGGTAAATAGAAGACTGGGATATTTATTAAGAAGCTTGGTAACAAAGCACCACAGCAGTTGGGACAATGTGTTGCCACAGGCAGAGTTTGCATACAACGACTCAGTGAACAGGAGCACAGGCAAAAGTCCATTTTATATTGTATATGGCAGGTAGCCAAGAGGAGTATCTGAACTGAGGGATTCAGAGCAGATAATAACCAAGAGCGCAAGCGCTGAATAATTCACAGAGGTGATGGAATAACTTCACAGAAGGGTGAAGGAGCGATTGATGGAAACAAACCAGGAATATAAGCGCAGAGCGGATCAGCATCGGAGACAACTTCAGTTCGAAGTTGGTGATCTAGTTCTGGCACACCTGAGGAAGGAAAGGTTCCCAAGGGGAACATACAATAAGCTAAAAATGAAGAAAATTGGGCCATGCAGAGTCCTAAAGAAATTAGGAGAAAACGCTTATGAAATTGAGTTGCCGGATGAGATCGGAATATCTCCGACATTCAATGTCTCAGACTTATATCCATATAAGGCTGAGGAAGCATGAGATGGAAGTGATGAACAACCAAAGATACAGTGGCAGAAGCATATGCCGATTGCAAAAAACCCACAGATGGAGCGTATACTTGACAAGAGAATGAGTAAAAAGACCAGATGGAAGCAATACTTCGAGTATCTGGTGAAATGGAAGAACCACCTAGTGGAAGATGCCAGCTGGGAAATTGAAGTAGGAATTCAAAAGCATGGACAGACCATGCAGGAGCTCATGGACAGGAGCCCATGAAAGTTTTCAAGCCGAGAAGTATGATGCAAGAGCATCGCCAGCACATCAAGCGGGGAACAACTGGAGAAACAAACCCAAATTTTTGAAGTTCTTTGGGATTGTAGCGCAAGCCTTTAATGAACCATTTTATGGAGGCGTGTTGTATGTTGTATTGGACCTTGAGCCTTAAGCTCTCGTCCTTTGGTAGATAGTCGGCATTTAATAGATTTAATGCTGGCAGATAGGATGTTTAAGTCTAGATTTGATAGTTAGAGTCTGAGAGGGAAAACAGATATAGACACCCTCATTGTACATTGTAACATTATTGAAGCAGGAGAGCAAGAAGAACCAGAGAGTATTGTATGAATAACACCCATGTACATGCAGTTGAATTAATAGAAGGAAGCTTTGATTCAAGCACGTGGTTTGTGTTGTTTTCTCTGTGTGTTGATGTTATGCTCAGGAATGTTTTCTTTCTTGTTATGCATTTGCTTTGTATATGCTGTGCATGTGATTTCATGTTTCTAACTGAAGTCTGAAAGGGAGGGAGAGTGAGGTTTAATTGTTTCTCTATCTGAGCCAGGAGATTCCTGCAAGGTGTGCAATTGAATTCATCTGCAAGGAGTGTGTTGATGAAGGCTCAGTATTTTAACCTTTGTTCTCATTCACCTAGAAGTGGAAGTGGGTTGCTAAAGCCATGCAAAGAGTGCGCAGGATGAAAAAGAAGTCTCAGTTGTGAATCTGAGCAGAGGAAATCTAAGACTGCTGGTAGGAGGTGTGCGCAGAGTCAAGAGAACTTCAACACTCAGACGTCATTGAAGATTTGCCGCAAGGAGTGAGTGCAAGGGTTCTTTCTAAAGACTGAAGTTGTGGAAAAGCTCAGGAAGGATATGCCTTTGATGCGCTGAAGGTCAGCGTAGATAAGTGTGACTTGAAGTTAGGACAAAGCATCGCAGGTTGGTGGAGTGGTGAAGGAATCTCGTGGAGAGATACACTTTTTTCATTTCGTGGATTGTACAAGGAGGAACAGACGGTCGAAATCCTCTGAGGAGATTTCGTGAAGTTTCGAGGATCGTTATGGAGAGAATATTCTGAAGAGTTTAAAGCTCAGGAGAGGCAGAGCCGTCGATTCAGAGTCACGGAAGCCATCGGATCTACACGTGGTATCGTGTATCAGGGACTCGGGAGTTGAAGCCCCAAAAGTTGTCCAGCAAGAACAACGATATCGCGAGGTGCAATATCCCTATGAGATCAGAGCCGTTCATCGAGGAGGAAACGTGTAAGGAGATCCTCCCATCTTGCAAACTCGGACATTGGAGGACAGAAAGAGAAGTCTTTCATCTTCGCGAGTGGCGAAGTGGTGAGAAGGCTGTGAGCCATCCATCTAAGGAGGACAGGTGGCAGAGATCGATGATCTTGCGAACTCGGGAGTTCGCAGGGTGAACGCCCAAGTATTTGATGTTAAAAATGACGAGATGCGAGGTCACGAAACAGCGAAGTGGCGAGAGGCTGTGAGCCATCCATCTGAAGAGGACAGGTGTCAGAGATCGAGAGATCTTGTGGACTCGGAAGTTCGCAGGGTGAGAACCAAAACTTTGGATACTCTAAGTCACGAGTACGCGAGAAGCGAGAAGGTAATAATTGTTGGATTTGGATTGTAGGGAGACCATTGGATCTGCATGTGGGATCCTGTATCAGAGCCTCGTGAGAAAAGGCCCGAGAGGTTGGCTATGGGGATCACGAGATTGCAAGAGGCGATACCCCGATAGCTGGAGGATAGCGTGGGCCATAGAGAGACCGGTGAGTGGAATACAGGTGGCACAAAGTCCTCGAGATCTCGCTGCGAGAAGTCCCGAAGTATTGGCGTTAGGATTCGTGAATCATGAAGTGCCGAGAGATGAGGTTCATGTGGACGCGTGGCAGAGCATAAGGTAGGACCCGCGTGGTCGACGGGTGGACATGTGTGGCTTGGAGATAGAAGTCAACATTCCGTTGAATTCTCGCATCTCGGGGATTCGCCGAATAGGAGGGTGAAGGTTTGACAGTTCAACCCACGAGGTCACGAGTAGCAAAATCCCTCAGGGAAAAGTTAGTGAGTTGACTGACCATCGGACCTTGGGGATCCGAGAACCCAGTGTTCAACCATTGAACTCGCGAAGTCACGAGTTTCGATTCCCTGATAAATCAAGGAAGAGGGGATCGCACGAGAGAAATGTGGGAGCAGATTTCTCGATAGGGAAACAGAAGAACCTTGGAGTTCTTCAGGCCGAGAAGAATAAAATCTTGTGAGAGAGGACGTGCCGGTGGGTGGCGCGCCTACGTCACATTGTATTACATTCAATGATGGTTTTACCGTCAATGCTTTATGGGCCCAAGGTATTGGGTAACCCATCATATTTTACCATGGGATTATATGTAATGAAGCCTATTTAAATGTTATGTGAGTGAGATAGAGTATTGTGTGTTTGAGAGAGGCGACTGTGAGAGAGTGAAAAGGAGGTTGCAGCATGTGTTTTAGGTGTTATTCCTTTCATTTTGTTTGAAGGAATAAAGGAAGGAGTGGTTGTTTCTCTGTGAGTGTTGCCTATATTAGGTGAACCACATATATTGGTGTCTCTCTTGTATTATGCTCCTATGTGTTTTATTTATGCATTCATTTTAATTCATTTTAATTTGTTTTTATTATTATTACTCTGTGATCCTATTCCTCACATATGTTTGACCATGGTTAACTATGGTTATGTCACATTGTGATGTTCATCTTAGTTGGCTTATGTCAAATCACTACATTCATGAATGATTGTGTCACACTGTGATTTTCGTCAAGGGTTATGTCACATTGCGATGATACTAAAGGATTATGTTGGGTTTTACAATTCCCTAGTGGTTATGTCACATAGAAACATTCATCTTTGTTGACTTATGTCAAATTGTAACATTCTATAATGGTTATGTCTTGTTCGTTCATTAAGAGTTATATCACCTTGTGACATTCCTTAAGGTTTATGTTTCATTGTGATGTTCCTAAATGGTTATGATGCATTGTGATATTCATCTTGGTCAATGTATGTGGAATTTTTATGTCCCTCAATGGTATGTTGCATTCCGATGTTCATCAAGGATTGTGCCAAATTTGTGATGTTCATTAATGGTTATGTCACATTACATTGTTAATCTTGGTGGACTTATGTTGAATTATGGTTATTCCTCAATGGTTATGTTGCATTGTGATCTTCATGAAGGGATATGTTGGATTACAACATTCCTTGATAGTTATGTGACATTGGAACATTCATTGTGGTTGAATTATGTCAAAATACTATGTTCATTAATGGTTATGTTTTAATGTGATGTTCCTTGAAGGTTATGTTAGATTGTGATTCTCCTCAAGGATTTTTTTTTTTATGGTCCAACACATTAAAATGATATAAATTCAATGAATACAGTCCACTTCAAGGGATAAACCTCCTTTTACACTATATTCAATTCATAATACAATATGAGATGAGATGATCCTAATACTAGGTCTCCTTGACAAAGGTACACTTATAATGAAAGGGTGTAATGAAGGGTTCTAAACGAGATACACTTATAACAGTATAAATGTAATAATTCAATAATCTAGGGTTTAATAAGGGGTTTTATACATAACATGGGGATTTTTATAGGGATTTACATGCCCCTCCCCTTAAAACAAGTGTTTTCCTCAATAATTGACTAACTGTGGATGGTTTTGCATGAAGAAATCATATTCCCATGTCGCCTCTTCCACTTGTAGGTTCTTTCATTTGATGAGGTACTCAATAATTGCTCAATTTCTCAACTACTTAATCCTTGTTTCAATTATTGTTTATGGTTCTAGTATGATTTTCCCTTCTTTATTAATATATGATAAAATAGTTTGGACTAGGATCTTGTTTTTGATTACCTTCTTTGAGAAATAAACATGTAAGACTAGATGCACAAGTGAAGATGGAGGCAACTCCAATTTGTAATCCACACTTCCAATCCTTTGCAAAACCTTATAGGGGCCATAATATTTTGGTGTTAATTTATTGTCCTTCTTTTGTTTGTTGAGGGACATCTATTTATATGGTTGTAGCCTCAGAAATACCCAATCCCCACTTGAAATTCCCTTTCACTGTGATGTTGATCAACTTGTTGCTTTAATTCTATTTTGTGCCATAACCAAGTTTTTCTTCAATAGTTTTAGAACCTCTTGTTGGTGCCCTATGTGTTCCTCCACTACTTGAACATTTGTATTCCCTTTCAATGGTGATGTGATGGATGGAGGATGATATCCATAAAATGCCAAAAATGGGGACATTTTTTATTAAGTATAGAAGGATGCATTGTACCACCATTCTGCCAAGGCTAGCCAATTGATCCACTGTGTCTATTTATCATATACAAAGAAACAAAGGTATCCTTCTAGAAATTTATTCACAAACCCAATTCTCCCATTGGATTGAGTATGATAAGATGAGATATAAGCCAAATGATTGCCCAAACAAGAAAATAATTCAATCAAAATTTTTTCGATGAAAATTAGATCTCTGTAACTTACAATAATATTGGGGAATCCATATAGATTTTGCATTGTTTCCATGAATGGTACGACTACTGTTCTTTCTTTAAAAGGATTTGAGAGAGAAAAAAATTCACATACTTTGTTAGTCGATCCATTGTTACCATGATTATGGTATTTCCTTGAAATTTGGGTAAACCTGTAATAAAATCCATTGAAATTTCTTCCCAACGTTGACACTTGGTATAGATAATGGTTGTATGATACCTAACATCTTAATTATCTCTCTCTTATTTTGTTGATAGAAAAAACATTCAAACAAAAACTTTGAACATAAATTTTAATACCTTCCCCCAAAAAATCCTTCTTGATCTCGTGGTATGGTTTCAAGAATCCTAAATGTCCTCATATAGGAGAAGTGTGCAATTCTAGAAGGACCTAATGTTTGAGTTGGGAATTCTTACATAAATATATGCGATCATGATACCATAGAAAATAATTCTTCCAAAAAAAATTATCTAATGAATTGGCATCCTCTTGTATTTCTTGAATGATCTTTCCTACCTATTAATATTTCTTCCAGTCTATCATTACTTCTTATACCCAATAAAATTGTGGAATAGAAATAGCACATAGTGAGACTTTTGTTTCTTCTTCTTTTCTTGAAAGAGAATATGCCACAACATTATGTTTTAATTTTTTATATATAATTTCAAAGTCATAACCTAGCATATTTGCAGCCAATTTTTGTTGCTCTTCTAAAGAGAATAATTTCCCCAAGAAGTACTTCAAACTATCATGATATACTTTTACTTTGAAGTGCCTTCCTATTAGGTAAGAGTGTCATTTGTGAACTACATGTAGTATGGAAAACGCTTAGTTTTCATAAATGGGTTTGATAAATTATTTTCCTTTAAGTTGGATGCTTTCAAAGGAAAGGGGCCTTCCTTCTTTAATTACAACTACACCAATTCCATGGCATGAGGCATCACACCCCATAATAAATGTTTTTGTAAAGTCGTGTGTGGCCAGTATGAAAGTTGTAACCATAGTCTTCTTAAGTTTTTCAAAATCTTTGGTGGCTTCTTCAATCCAAGAAAATGATTCCTTATTTAATAATTTTGTTAGAGGTACTCTTATTTGACCAGAGTTGTTGACTAACTTGTGGAAATATCCTATCAATTATAATAATCATGTACGTTTCTACAAGTTTTTAGGAATTGTCCATTCCCTCATAGATTTAATTTTGTTACGATCCACTTTTACACCTTCATGAGATACAATATGATACACCTTCATGAGATACAATATGAACCAAATATTCCATTTCTTGAACCCCAAGCACACACTTGGAAGGTTTTTCATAAAGGTGTTTCTCTTCCAATAGTTGTAATACTTTGTCAACATGTTTTACATGCTCTTCCCAATATTTGTTGTAGATTAGTATGTCATCAAAAAATACTAACGCAATTTTCTAAGGAAGGGCTTGAAAATAAATTCATCGAGCTTTGAAATGTTGAAGGTGAATTAGAAATTCCAAATGGAATAACCAAAAACTCATAATGACCTTCATGTGTTCTAAAAGTTGTTTTGGGAATTTCTTCCTGCCTCATTCCAATTTGATGATATCCCAAACGAATATCCAACTTAGAAAAGAATTTTGCTCAATGCAATTCATATAATAATTCATCAATGACAGTAATAGGAAACTTATCTTTAATGGTCATTTTGTTGAGTTGTCTATAATCTAGACACATACACCATGGACCATTATTTTTTGTAACCATCACCACTAGTGAAGAGAAAGAACTTCGGCTATGTTGAATGGTGGCAACCTCTAACATTTATTGGATCATACACTCAATCTCACTCTTTTGTGCATATGGATACCCGTAAGGCCTAATGTTAGGTGGTGCACTTCCTGGTTAAAAATGAATAACATGGTCATGATCTTGAGTGAGTGGATGATCCATGTGGATATTGGTGGCGACCCACCTATTCCAATTGGCTCCTTTTGACAGTTTTAGTTCAACATGTTCTTCTATAATCCTTTGTAATTGTGGGTTCTACACTTTCGGGGTTGTATAAATCCCTACACAACTTCCAAGTGGATATTGGTGGTCTCCCACCTAGTCCAAATGGCTTATTTTGTAAATTTTCATGTCAATACATCTTTTTGTACTTCCAGGGTGTTTTGGGTCCCTAAACAATTTTTTTTTTTTTGGCTTGCCACAGTTAAAATGTAGAAATAGTCAAAGTTTTATGGAATAGTGTGTAGTTCTAAAAGATACCTTTCCAATGGGCTATCACAAACCTAAAACGAAGGTCATTTGCAAAAGTTACAACCCAGGGAAGTTGAGGTACCAACTTACCCATCAGGGCCCACATAATTTTTGGTGTTTCATCTCCTAGGCTTAGGTTTTTGGATGTCAAGGGTTTTGGAATTCATGAGTAATGTTAAAAAGGCCTATGGAGCCTCATTATAATCATTCTAATTAGATAGATGCACGTAGTAGCCACATCTCTTCTCAGATATAGCTACCACCATTCAAGCAAATTGTTTTCAGTTCTACAGTGTTACAATTTCATCCTAGTTTATTTATTCAATAGAAGTTATTGTTCACCGGATATCTGTTGTTGTTATTCGTATCTTTGTGTTATTGTATTTAGTTTGTTATTTGTTTTGGTCCTCTTATAAATCTGGATCAATGGTATCAGAGTGGTCTTCTCTTTATTTATTTTTCTTTGTGCATGTCCCCGACAAGATCTGGGTACAAGAGGTTGGGACTCGAACCAGTCAATCCTTTGCAAGATCGATCACGTCAAGCCCAACCAAAAATCATGGGGGACAAGAAGAAATATGATGGAGCAGGAGATCCTTTAAAATGTTGCTTGAGGAATCCATTGCACGAAAAAGGAACAAAATAATGGAGAACTTTGTGTTAGAAAAACAGGACCGTGGAGCAATAAAATAAAACAAATGTGGAAACAAAACACAGAAGATACACAATACAAGAGAGACATAGATTTACGTGGTTCACCCAGTGTGGGCTACGTCCACCAGAGAAATTGCCAGGTCCTTTCTTTATTATTATCCAAAAAAATGAAGGGATATAACCTACAACAAAACCCGCTGTAACTTCCTCTTCTTTCTCTCACAGTCTCCTCTCTCAGAATACAATACTCGCCAACATACTTAGCCGCAATACATTTCCCTCATAAAAGAGGGTTTCCTTCTAGGGAAAAAACCCCTAAACTAATATCTATCGTTAGATATGTGACCTTATAATGAACGATCCAGATTTACAATGAAATTACAATATACTTTTACAAGGAAATTTTTGCTTTGGGGGCTTCGCCCCCAAACCCCCATCAGGGGACGCTACCCTCGAACCCTCGCTTGCCCCCAGACCCCCCAACTGGGGGGATAGCCCCCTCGGACCCCACAGAGGGGGTACGCCCCCTCTGCACTCCCTCGGGTGGAAGAGTGTACATACTTATGGGATTTAAATACTTCATGGGGTATAAACACGGCTAAAAGTAAAAGACCTCTAAATCAGGAAGATAATCAGGCTCCAAAACCAACAATCTTCCACTTGGAGACTGATCTCAACAGCTCCACTGCTTTTTTATATGTTGGACTCTGAACCTTCTTGGACCTGGAAAATTTCTCATCTTCATCTTCATTATTGAAGACCAACTGAAACTGAGCAAGAACTCAGTTTCTCCTTGGTTACTCCCTTTGTTAACATGTCTGCAGGATTCTGGCTAGTGTGTATCTTTTCCAGCTTTAATTGTCCATATTCCAAGGTGGATCGTATGAAGTGGTACCTCAACTGTATATGCTTAGTCTTCGAATGGAAGGATAAGTTCTTTGCAAGGTGAATGGCACTTTGACTGTCACAGTACAACCTGCTGTTCTCCTACTTCTTTCCCAATTCCTCCATAAACCTTTGTAACCAAATCATCTCTTTACTAGCCTCTGTAGCAGAAACATACTCTACCTCTATTATTGAAAGTGCAACAACCTTTTTCAGTTTCAAAATCCAACTTACTGCTGTTCCACCTATAGTAAAAACATACCCTGTGGTGCTCCTCCTGCTGTCTTTATCACCTGCCATATCAGAATCAACATATCCCTGTAGAAAAGTGTCTGAATCTCCAAAACATAATGCATGTGTAGTAGTACCTCTCAAATACCTGAGAATCCACTTTACTGCCTCCCAATGTTCTTTACCTGGATTGTTCATATACCTGCTCACAACTCC
>ML780261.1:538586-611254 GCA_009831015.1 Picea engelmannii | reverse complement strand
AGTTTTCAAAAAAGAATAGTTTACCTTTTTTCCTGTCCATTCCTCCTCTGAAATTCTACCATCCAAAGAGCTTGAAGGTCCTCTGTTTATTAAGTAAACAATAGTATCTACAACATCTGCCCAAAAATGTAAGGGCAAACCAGCATGCAATCTCATACTCCTTGCATGCTCCATGATTGTCCTGTTCATTCTTTTTGACACACCATTTTCTTGTGGTGTTCGTGGAACTATCTTCTCTCTACGAATCCCATGGTATGAACAATAATCATCAAACTCCTTGCTGTAGTATTCACCTCCATTATCTGATCTGATACACTTCAAACTTTTTCCCGTCTCATTCTCAACTAAAGCTTTCCATTTCTTACAAGTATCAAAAACATCAGATTTTTGTCGAATGCAATAAACCCAAGTTTTTCTAGTTGCATCATCAATAAAAGTAACATAATGATGAGAGTCACCAAGAGAGGATACCTGAGCTGGTCCCCATACATCTATATGCACAAGCTCTAACCTTTCATTCTTCTTTTCTTTTCTGACTCTGAGAAATCTGACTCTCTTTTGTTTTCCATAAACACAATGCTCACAGAAGTCCAAATCAATTTGTTTAATATATGGAAACAAATTTCTTTTGTGAAGTATTTGCATACCCTTCTCACTCATGTGTCCCAACCTATGATGCCACAGTGCTGTATCCACTCTTATAGAAGCTAAAGATATAGAAGAGTCAATATTACTAGTACATAAATACAATGTACCTACCTTCTCTCCTTTCACTATCACCAATGATCCTTTGATGACGTTCCACGTCTTATCTATAAATATGGATATACAACCTTCACTTGCCAATTGCCCTGTTGAAATTAGATTTTTCCTTAAATCTGGAATATGTATTACCTCTTTCAACAACCATTGGTTTCCATTGCGTTGCTTTATTTTTACCTTTCCCATTCCAACAATTTTGCATGGTGCATCATCAGCCAAATGAACCTGTCCAAAATCACCTTGAACATAATCTAGAGAATGTTTCCTATGGGGTGTAGCATGAAATGAAGCCCCTGAATCTACTACCCAAGAATCAGAAATATTATCTACAGAAAGAATCAAAGCATCTTGTAAAACATCACCTATTACATTTGCTTCTTGATTTCTCTCCTGCTGTCCATCTCTTTGTTTCTTTGGAGCTCTGCAGTCTTTCTTTAGATGTCCTTTCTTCCCAAAATTCAAGCACTCTATCTTTCCAAGTCTAGATTTTAATCTGCCCTTCCTAGAATTCCCACGGTTCCTTAATCCCTTTCCTCTATCCTTTTGTCTTCCCCTGTTCTCCATGTTCAACGCAATACCTAATGTATCACCTGTGCTTTTCCGTCGCATTTCCTCACTAAGGATAACACCAAGAACATCATCAAATTTTAAAGTATTTGAACCAGAGACAAAGTTACTTACAGCCATGACCAAGCCATTCCATCTTTCTGGCAATGAGCACAAGATTAGAAGAGCCCTAACCTCATCATCAAAGTCCACTTTTACAAAACTTAGTTGATTAGTAACCGTATTAAATTCATTTAAATGATCTTCAATAGACCCACCTTCGGACATCTTCATATTAAATAATCTCTTCATTAGAAATACCTTATTGGACACTGAGGGTTTTTCATACAATTTGGCCAACGCGTCCATCAAACCCTTCATTGTCTTTTCTTTTGAGATATTGAAATCCATCGATGCTGCCAGGGTCAGCCGTATCGTTCCTAGAGCTTTTCTGTCAAGAATCTCCCATTCTTTGTCCTTCATGGCCACCAGCTTATTTTCTACTCCGCTCAATGGTAGGAATAGATCCTTCTGATATAAATAATCTTCCATCTGCATCTTCCATAACTGGTAGTTTTGGCCATTAAATTTCTCGACCCTAAACTTTCCATCTTCCGACATTGCTCCTACTCGAACCAGGAACCCTCTTTTCCTGCGAGTTAACTTATGCTCTGATACCAGTTGTTATAAAAACAGGACCGCGGAGCAATAAAATAAAACAAATGTGGAAACAAAACACAGAAGATACACAATATAAGAGAGACACAAATTTACATGGTTCACCCAGTGTGGGCTACGTCCACTAGAGAAATTGCTAGGTCCTTTCTTTATTATTATCCAACAAAATGAAGGGATACAACTTACAACAAAACCCACTGTAACTTCCTCTTCTTTCTCTCACAGTCTCCTCTCTCAGAATACAATACTCGCGAACATACTTAGCCGCAATACATTTCCCTCATAAAAGAGGGTTTCCTTCTAGGGCCAAAAACCCTAACATAATCTCTATCGTTAGATCTGTGACCTTATAATGAATGGTCCAGATTTACAATGAAATTACAATATACATTTACAAGGAAATTTTTTCTTCGGGGGCTTCGCCCCGAAACCCACATCGGGGGATGCTACTCCCGAACCCCCGCTGGGGGCCCACTTGCCCCCAGGCCCCCCAGCCAGGGGAATAGTCCCCTCGGACCCCACAGAGGAGGTACCCCTCCCTGGTACTCCCCTGCATGGAAGAGTGTACATACTTTTGGGGTGTAAATACTTCATGGGGTATAAACATGGCTGAAAGTTAAAGACCTCTAAATCAGGAAGATAATCAGGCTCCACAACCAATACTTTGCACAGATCCTTCGATGGCTGCCCACATGAGACACATCTTCATAAAGCGTCCATGAAACCCCCTTAAAGGTACACGTAAATTTTGATATTCCATTATTTGAAGGATTGATATATGTGGATGCTATAGATAAATGGTTGAATCTGCTCGAAGGGTATTTTTTGGTCTATAATTTTTCTGATAGGGAAAATATTACTTTTTCACTCCTCAAGGCCATCCCCTATGTTAAGGATTGGTGGGATACTTACTCTAAGAAAACGGCCATAGAGGAATATGCAATATTTGTGGTTGCCCCACATGGGATTCCTTCAGGAATGCCATGAAAGAATAATGCTTCCTTGTTGGAAGCTACGAGGATCAATACACAAGATGGACCACCCTGCATCAGGAAAGGGACCAAACAGTATCAGATTTCACAAATATTTTCCATACCCTGCACACTAAATTGGGTATCAAATAATATGAACGACATCTGGTGCTCAAATACTGCAACTTTCTGCATAGATACATTCAAACAGAAATGGAGTTTCTGGACATCGCATCATTGGGTACAACTTATAGATATGCTATCAAGATCGAGCAAAAATTTAAGCGAAAGAGGCTTGAGTTTGTATCTGCAAAATCCTCATAGCCGAAGCAGGGAAAAGGCAGCCCCAACCCAAAAAACAAGGGACAAAGCAAAGATAGCCACTCTCAGGACAACCATTTCAAGCTGTAACACAAGAAGGGTAATGAGAAGTTGAAGAAGGACACAGTAAAGTGGTGTGAATACCATAAAATCCCTTGGAACAACACCGAATAATGTCGCTCCAAGTAGTCACTAGTGGTCGAGATGAAAGCTTTTGAGTTAGAGGTAGATTCTGACTCCAAATCAAATACAAAAGGAGGGAAGTAGATTATCGATGTTGAAACCGGTGCCACTGTCGCTACCACAAAATTACAACCAAGTGAACCAGAAGAACCAGAGGAAGGGGAACACCTCTTTCACTCACAGATGTGGGTAAAGAGGGCTTCTCTTCATTTCATTGTCGATAATGGCAGTCAGAAGAACCTGATCTCAACATAGGTCTTCAAGCAGTTGGACTTGCCGATGAAACCACACCCACATCCCTACACCATCACTTGGCTTCGCTAAGGAAGATATCTTTGAATCAACCAATAATGTCGTCTTCCCTACGAAATCAAGACCTTCAAAGATGAGGTATTGTGTGATATTTATCACCTTTAAGTTTGTGATGTTCTCTTAGGACAACCATATTTTTGGAAGTGACATTTTGTGTATGAGTCTAGACCTCACAGTGTTATTATTACTTTGGGTAGACAATTGTATAGGATACCAAAGGTAGCGCCACCTACCTCTATTTATTTAATCTCTGCTAAGCAATGCAACAAGGTTATTTCACAGACCGAGAAGTCTGTCTTCTTTGTGATTCATGCTCACAGTTAGGAGAATGTATCCACCACATCTATGACCTCTACACAGAGCCTCTCTTTGCAGCACAAGAAAGTGGATGGAATCATGCAAGAGTACAGGGACATCTTCTCCTCACCCACCAAGGTACCTACACTCTAGCAAGTCAAACATCCAATTGATCTAACCCCTAGTGCACATCTGCCTAATGTACCAACTTATCATCGCTCGCTGATGGAAAATGACAAAATCAAGAATTATATCCAAGAGTTGCTTCAAAAGGGGCACATTAGACCCATCTCCTCCCCTTGTGGAATCCTTATTATATTGGTGTAGAAGAAAGATGAGACTTGATGGCTCTGCATTGATTATAGAGCATTAAACAAAATCATAGTCAAGAACCAGTACCCAATTCTATGAATTGATGACCTTCTTGACCAACTCAAGGGGGCCAAGTTATTTAGAAAGATTGACCTAAATTATGGCTACCACCAAGTTCCCATTGAACCGATTGATGTATGGAAGACACCATTAAAATCTAAAGAAGGTATCTTCAAACGGTTGGTCATGCCCTTTGGCCTAACAAATGAACCAAAAAATTTCATGAGTTTGATGGATGATGTATTGAGACCCTTCAACAACTCTTTTGTGGTGGTATATCTGGATGACATCCTCATATTCAACAAAACTTGGGAGGAACACATGTAGCATATTCAACAAGATTAGAGAACTTTGCGGCAGCACAAGCTATATTCCAACTTGGAAAAATGCTCCTTTGGCATGAAGAGGGTCCAATACTTGGGATAAATTTTTGATGAATATGGGGTACATGTGGATTCAACTAAGATCCAAGTCATCAGTGAGTAGCCAGCCCTGACCACACTAACCGATCTTCAGAGCTTCTTGGGACTTTCCAACTTCTACCGACGGTTCATGTTGGGATTCTCCCATATTACATGGGCCCTCAAACAAGTGACAAAGAGCGGTGGAAAGGAAAATTTCATGTGGGATAATGCACAACAACAAGCATTTGATGATCTAAAACATTTATTATGCTCAACTCCAATATCTCCTTACCCTATCTGTAAAAACCGTTTGAGATTGAGACTGATGCATCCAACTATGTTGTAGGTGCAGTTCTCACTCAACACAGACATTTGGTAGCATACCATAGTGAGACACTCTCAGATAATGTCTAGAAATACCCCACCTATGACAAGGAAATGTATTCCATTGTACAATCATGTCGTCAATGGAAACATTAAATTCTAGGAAATGAGACAATCATCCACACTAATCACAAGCCTCTATAGTTCATACAGACACATGTGAAGTTGCAGAACGACTACCATCAGAAGTGTTCCACATACCTGCACTAGTTCCATCTCAACATTAAGCATAAGACATGGAGAAAAAATCATGTCGTTTACTGCCTTAGTCAACCTCTCGTGGCTGTACTCACCACTGTGCTCCATTCTGTGGGCATAAGACATATGAGTGGCCTCAACTTTATCAACAATATCCTGACTTCTCCACCACCTATCAGCTCTTGGGTACAAGCACAAATGTCATCGATTTTCACATTTAGGATGAACTATTCTTCCATCTAGGCCACCTTTGTGTTCCTACAAGAGAGCATGTGAATTTGATTTGGGAAGCTCACTACATTATGATGGCAGGGCATTTTGGCATGGAGAAAATTGTGGTCATTCTATAGAAACATTTTTTTTGGCCAAAAACTCGAAAGGACATTAACAAGTATATTAGATCCTGCACTGCCTGTGCCATTTCCAATCCAACCATCAAGAATCAATAATTATACACCCCTCTTCCTACTCCCAGTAGGCCTTGGAAATCCATCTCGATGGATTACATGTCTGGCCTTTCATCCACCAAGCAAGGAAATGCTTATGTATTTGTGGTGGTTGATCGGTTTTCAAAGATGGCCATTCTTTCATCTTACAAGAAGAGCATCACAATGGAAAATACTGCCAAGATCTTCTTCGAACAAGTGTGGGTCCATTTTGGAATACCATAGACCATCATCCTCTATAGGCACAACAGTTTCCTCGACACATTTTGGTCAAGTATTCGGTCATTATTGGGCACCAAGCTCTCTAAATCCACTTCTTTCCATCCTCAAATTGATAGCCAGACATAGGTCATCAATAGGATCATTGTGCACATACTATGCATGTATAACTCTAAGAATCCACGTACATGGTGTTAGCACTAGGAATCACCTTCAGATTGCATGGAAGGAAAGCCCAGTACCCATCAGGTTATATATGAATGCGAGAGTGCTTTTAAAGGGTCAAATGGAAAGAGACTCAAAGTGATAATGTTCCAACTGAGAAAACAGGGCTAGCATGCACCAGCAATCAAGGTCCTTGCTAACTTCAATCAGTAATAGGGAGTGAGTATGAATAGAGGGAAGACTTGAATGAGAGGAATGTAGGGGTTGCTGTAAACAACAGGTCTACAAAATCCTAAGGAAGAAAGTTTCTTAACACAAGATATTCTTGAACTCATAAACTAAGGAAGCTAAATAAACATCATGATAATATAATGATGAAACATCCACCATAACATCACCACAACCATTCATGTGAATCATTCAAAGCATGAACATTTATCATCAAATCAAATAAGCAGAAAGAGAAGCTGATTTCTATTAACCAAAATGTCTTAAATCCAGTACATAGCCAGTTCACAATCACTTCATCAAAATATTACAGTCTAAGGGATACTTTCTCAACCATTCGAACCTACTAAAGCATTTGATCTATCTATTTATAACAAAAAGGGAGGCAACATCTGGAGGTATGAGCTGGCCTCCTTCCCTTTTAAAATCTCTAGGAATTTATTTCATCTAACAATTTGGCTAACAACCTATGCTATAAAATAGGAAAATGTTGGTGACTAATCCAACCAAACTTCAAACTGATTTGATTCCCTTTTGCTGCGCAACTCCTTATTTGCCATGTGTCTTTCAGAAGCATGTGGTTTTCCTCATGATGCCAACTATTGTTTCTACAATCTTCTCCATCATCAGCTATCCAAAACGTTGTTAGCTTGGTCCTCCTGAATCCCTAGTGTATGTTGGTAGCTTCTTTAGGTAGCAGTCTGAGTAGCACCCTTCAAAACTGGACAAGTAGAAAAGGTAGTGTCGAACCCTCATATTCTCTGTGCAAAATTTTCCCTCTACAAAATATTAGGTAGAAAATTTACGTAGCTCCACTGTGCTGCATATGTGTGCAAAATTTGTTCTCTGCCAGATATTGGGTAGCGAATTTACGTAACACCACTGTGTGTCTGTGTGAATAGTTTAGGTAGCACTGTAAAAAATGCAGCACCTCCAATATTGAACATGTGTAGAGCAAGTAGAGACCTTGCATAGTGTCAAACCCATTATATTTAGGTGACATGGCAACACTATAGGTAGCATACCAGTGTAACAGAATGTCTTCATTTTACTGCTGAGGGAGTTATCACTTCACAAAAATCCCAAAACTCTGAGAATCGACGCTTAAAATCCTTGACACTTAACCTCACACTCTTTCTGGTAGAAGCAAGATCTTCATTTGGCACAACAGACTTCTTCTTAGAAATGATCGGATTTTTCAGTGGGGTTGTGCTCTCCTTGATTGTTGGTGTCTCTTTCTCAATGGAATCTTCAACCAATCCCTGCAAGTTTCTTTGAACTACTTCATCTTGAAAATGCTGCAACTCTGCCTTGAGTTTCCTGTTCTGAGATTGAAAACTTATATTCTACCTATAAAGGTTTTGTATCTTCCTATGAAGGGGCTGGGATTTTCTTGCTGCAAACCTTGCTAATCCAAAGGTATGGGTGTAGCTATCCATAAGCTCTTTAATTTTCACCTTGTCATACATGGCCTCTATTTTCAACTGAGTCACCTATTTTCTTGCATTCCTAAGTTGCCTAATTAATCTTTTGAATGTCTGACTGTCAGGTGGAGCAGTGATATGCACAGTCTCAATAGGTTTTTTCTTAGTCTCCTCTTCCACCCGCATAGGAATTTCCTTGTCTACTTCATCAGGCTTCTTGGTTGCTTTTCTTTTATCTTTCTTCTTTTGCACAGGGATTTCTGGTAGAGACTGTCCTTCAAAAAATTCCCTAGGAATTGATGATCTTGTGAAAGGTATTCTGCCCTTGGTATTGACTATTGGAGGAGAAGAGGGGAAGTGTAGCTTCTTCCCTTTCTTGGATGTATTTTTTGTAGAAGAAGGAACCTCTTCTAACCCTGGTGGAGGAGGTGGTGAAAAATCTCTTTGTGGGGAAGGACAAGCTTCCTCCTCAGCTCATGTGACCTTCTTGCTTACATCTGAAACTTGAACAAGGGCTCTGCCCTTTCTCTTCCTACTGGTCCTTGCTTTAACATCACTGGTGGGTGATAACAAACTTTCATTCTATGATTGAGGAGTAAATGCTAGATACAACTTGAAGTGAGAAACAACAACAAAGTGCTCCTATGAAATCTCTTTCTTAGCCAATTCCTCAGAGACTAGCATTCTGATCAATCCAGAGTGGAAAAGGCTAGTATCCACATCCTTAGACTTGGATTGAATCCTATCTAACATATTAACTATGCTCCTTAACAAATAATAGGGAATATTCATTTCAAATTTACCAGTAAAATGCAACAAAAGCCTTATATGGTACTGGTACAATGTGTTAAATCTCCCTTCACATGTAAAATATCTCTGGATGATCTTCAATATCTTGTCAAACTGTTCAATTAATTGATTCCTTGGCACACCTTTAGACAAATCAATGGCTTGATGTTCATGTTTAAAGAGATCTTTGACATAGGCTGAACTCAAAGCCATGGATTTGGACCACTTTTCACCTGTAATAGGGATTCCTGTTGCAGCTGAGATAGAGGCTTCAATCATCTCAAATTCAAAATACGCAACCTTGGTTTTCCTGCCATCAATATGTAATGAAAACTTTTTTGTCACCTCTGGATGGCCTCTTTGCATATTCTGGCAGAAAGAGAGGCATCCCACTCTTTGAAAGACCTCTTTTGCCATGGGCTTTGTATCAAAAATATGCATATGCACAGGTTCTGTCCTAACCACCTTGCCTCCTTTGTGTGTCTTCTTCATATGAGGAGTCTCCATGGCTTAGAATGAGAGCTTCTCAAGGCTTATGGGGTAGTAATATCCAGGAGGACTTAAAATCGGGTTTCATATATACAAGGCTGACCTTTTAAAATAGACTAGTGCTAGTAAGCCAAGTTTTGACTGTGGGAATCCCACCCTTAAATTTGTACAGGTATTGAGAGTTTAGACAATGAGGGGGTAATCTGCAATTGGCTCTTTGTAACTGGGTAAAAATGCTTAACTCAAAAATGAAGGGAAGCAGGGGAGACACGGAGGGATTAAGCAATGCCTCTGGGTAGCGCGATGCGTATGTAGAGGATAGACTGGTTATATGCTTGCAACCTCAGTAGCTATGGAGAGCAGATGTAGTCACACTTTGATACAAGAAAATGAAGTTCATGGGTTTGAAAAGGGAGGAGACAAGGATATGATGCAAAGATGATTCCCTTACAACTGTGCAAGCCCAGTAAACTAAAATCTGAGCGCTAATTCTTTGTGAAAAATAATGTGCAGAGGAGGCAACACAGGATACTTGTGGAGTAGACACATGTTTTAAGATTTAGAAAAATCTTAGGC
The DNA here is from genome assembly GCA_009831015.1 of Picea engelmannii. Classification (NCBI taxonomy): domain Eukaryota; kingdom Viridiplantae; phylum Streptophyta; class Pinopsida; order Pinales; family Pinaceae; genus Picea; species Picea engelmannii. The sequence goes on along the minus strand of ML780261.1, from coordinate 601,490 downwards.
TGAAGTCATGAATATTTCAGCCCTTCAATCTACCTCAGCATCAGATTTGGTCGCACCGCTGTCACCTGGTCAGAACTATGAGTTTGAGCAACGCAATATTATGGAATTTTCAAATCAAAAACCATTATCAAGGCTCATAAATACGAGATGTTGGAGGTATATTTAACCAACTCATGGCACTGAAAACAAGGAACATGACATCAATCATGGTAATCATAACTCGTGGTGGAAATCATGATGAATGGGAAAGACTCTACAGAACCGCCTGATGAGTGGGCAACGCTCCAATTTAAAAAATGATTGGACAAGTAAGCAAGGACAACAAGGCATGCCCACGAGGTCACGAGTGAGGAGAATGGTGTGTCACATTGGTCTAGTCATGGGAGGGGAGGGATCGATCCTAGTGACAAATTATGAAGCGGTCCAAAAATTAAGTCATGAACTAAAAAGGTTCTAAGTCAAAAAATCAATTTGAGGATCAAGCTAGAGCTATGAATCAAAACTTTATTTATCTAAGGGGACCTAACAAACATAAACTTTACAAGGATGAAACTTAAAAAAATAAAATCTAAGGCTTAAAATGGATAAAATCAAAGTAAAAACCCAAGTCAATTTAGTGTGATAACATTGGCTCCATAGGGGATGGCATGCCCCCTGTGGGTTGCCAAGAATGAGTAGATTAAGTGCCTTATCCTAGGGCTACAGGGTCAGTTATTAAAACAAAAATAAAATAAAATGATATTTACAATGACATGAAGAGCCACTCAAGGCTCAAGCAAAGTACCGTTTTAGGAAATGCCCATTGACAGGGCCATCAAAAACCTCTTCATTCTCCATATTCTACAACTTGAAAGTGTTATTAGAGAATACCTCAGAGATTTTGAAAGGACCGATCCATAAAGCTTCACATTTACCGTGCTTTCATTTATCTTGCTTCAGTGCATCCCACTTGAGCACCAGATTGTGGAGTTGAAAATCCTCTTTGTTCACTTTCTTGTCGAATGCCTTCTTAATCTTCAGTTGATGATCATATGATTTGTCTACAAGTTGATCCTGAGTTTGCTGCACTTCAACCAGCTGCTAAATCCTCTTGATCATATGATCGGGCTCCCCTTGGTAATCTTGGAATAATTTTTCCACAGGTAAGGCAAGTTGATAAGGAAAAATTTACTCAACCCCATACACCAGCTGGAAAGGGGAAAGTCCCAGGGACCTTTTTACCATCACTCTATCATCCCATAGAGAAAATTTGAGTTTTGAATCCCATGCCTTTTTGTTATCCTCTAACAACTTTTTAATGATCTTTATAATGCTTTTTTTTAGGATTCTACAAGCCCATTTCCCCGAGGGTAGTAAGGGGTAAAATGAATCAAAGTGATCCCAAACTGTTTACAGAATTGAATCAATGGTTCAGCCTTGCAATATGCAACATTATCAATGACGATTCTGTTAGGACACCCAGACCTTGCCATAATATCTTCCAAGAAACAAATGATCACTTTGTGGGAAGCATTCCTTGTAGGAATAACTTCAATCCATTTAGTAAAGTAATTTGTAGCATTCAAGATCCATCTATGTTGACCACTAGAAACAGGATGAATTTTCCCAATAAAATCTAGGCCCCACTGCTGGAAAGGTCCTGAAGCTACCACAGGCTTTAATGGAAAAGACTTAAGCTGCTGCTTTCCAGAGAACTTCTGACATTTAGCATAGGCTCTGATCTTAGCATAAACATCAGTGAACAAACTAGGCCAGAAGTACCCATCCCTGAGGGTCTTATATCCCGTGGTTCTCCAATAATGATTCCCCCCACATAGACTGTCATGAAAATCAGACATAATCTTTTGGGCTTCTTGGGGGTCTAGGCATCTTAAAATCACTCCTAATGGATCCTTCCAATACAAAATTTGATCAACAAGGAAATAATTTATTGATTTGAGTTTTAAGGCTCTCACCTTGTTCTTATCCATACCACTTGGAGGCTATAAATTTTGCAGAAAAAATACAATGTCCTTGTACCAGCTGCAATTTTCCAATGCAGAGATGATTTGAGAACCTCTATTAGTTATTTCAGCCCGCTGATTTTCTGAACATGAGTGGATGAAATTCACCCCCAATGCTGAGCAATTTGATTCAGCTAAGAGCTTGGCTAAACACTGACCTTTAACCAATTTGGTAGGCTTAATTTCCAAATCAAATTCAAGTAATTTAGCAATCCACTTGCTCCTTTTTTCGTCTATATCAGACTGAATAAGAATTTCTTTTACAACAGCTGATGGGACATAAGCAATAACTCTTGAATCCAGGACATAAATTATGAAGGACTTAAGGGATTTAACCAACACATAGGCTTTCTTATCCATGATGTCATATTTTAATTCAACATCTCTCAATGCCCTGCTGAAAAAGGCAATGGGATGCTCTAAGCCTTCAATGTTCTTTTGCAATAGGATTGCTGCTACTGTATCAAAAGAGATAAAAGAAAAAATAAGAAAGTTCTTGGAGTAGTTTGGGCTGACAAGAACCGGGGCTTCAGTCAAGGCTTTCTTTATTTTATCAAAAGAATCACGGGACTCAACAATCCATTTGATTTCACTACCCTTCCTTAGCATGGCTGTGATATACTTAACCAACTCAGCAAAATTTGACAGAAATATTCTCAAAAAATTAATTTTTCCCAGAAAAGATTAAACCTCTTTTTTGGATATAGGGAGTGACAATGTTTGTATAGATTTATCCCTATTAGAATCAATAATCACCCCTTTATATGACACAATATTCCCCAATAATTTTCCTTCCTTCATGGCAAACAATGATTTTTTTGGATTCAAAGAGAGGACAAATTTTTTGCATTTCAAGAAAATCTTTCTTAAGTGATCGCAGTGTTCTTTATTAGACTAAGAGTACACTATTATGTCATCTAAATATATAACAACAAACTTATCCTTCTCTCCAATAAATGTTATTTCCATATATGGCTGAAAAGTTTCCCCTGCATTCATCAAACCAAAGGGCATCTTGGCATACATAATCTACCCCAAGGAGTGGTAAAGGCCATCTTATCTCTATCTTCTGGAAAAACAGAGACCAGATTGTATCTAGAAAAACCATCAACCATGGACATCTTGGCTACTCCTGTCACCTTCTGTAATATGTTCTCCATCTTGGGCAAAGGGTAATTATCCTTTTTTGAACTTCTATTCAGATTTTGGAAATCAACGCAAAGTCTGATTTCTCCATTCTTTTTCCTTACTGGGACCAAATTGGCCACCCATTCAGAATACCTCAAAGGAATGATAGTTTTTGCATCTAAAATATTTTTTACCTCTTTCTCCATGAAAGGCAGCAACATAGGATTGATTTGCCTCAAATTTTTCCTGAAGGGTTTGGTGTATTCTTTTAATGGAATCATGTGCTCTATAATGCTTGTGTCATAAGTTCTGAGATCTTCATAAGTCCAAGTGAATACATCAGCAAATTCCTTCAACAACGTAGTATATTTTGCCCTCTGCTCTTCTGATAGGCTGCTTGACAATTTGATGTATTTCATATTCTTTTCAGTGCCCAAATTGCACTCAGTTATATCAACATCATTAGTGCATACCTTCCTTTTCATTGCCACATCGTTCCCATCAAATAATGTTTCTGAAGGAACTAGTCCTTTTGGAATATGATTGCTAGGTAGCTGCACAATATGATGATTAGAAATTTTATTGAGGAAAACATAAGCATGCAGAGTAATTTCTGAATCATGATCATGATCAATGTGTAAGGTAGAAAAATCATCAACAGTCTCAAGGAAACTTTTAAGTTCTAAATCATCTTCGAACACCTTCCAATATTTTAAATTGTTTGGTATAGAAGGCCTGTATTTGACTTCTACATCATACTTGATTTTGGGTGGTATAGGAATTCTGAAGTTGTTTGTTGATACAGCCAAAGAATCAGCCATGGTATTCTCTTCTCTAGGAATGAATGATATGTTAAAAGTAGAGAAAAAACTGTCCAAATCCCACACTTTATTTCTGTAAGATCTAAGCCTAGGGTGCTTTGTTTGATAAATATTTTTAATCTGATGGACTATTAATTCAACATCCACAAATACTGATAGCTCTTTTATCCCCATGTCTTTAGCAGCCCTCAACCCAAGACAAGAGCTTCATACTTTTCCACATTATTAGTGGTTTCAAATTCTAGTTTATATGACAAAGATATAGTTTCTTGAGTTGGTGAGACAAAGACCACCCCAACACCAACACCTTCCTTGGAAGAGGCTCCATCAAAGAACATCTTTCAGACAAAAGTGGTTAGAAGAGGCTCCTAAGAAAAGGTAATGGACTATTTTTTTATTTCTAAAGGGGCTTCAGGAGTGTCAGTGAGCTGCAAAATGCTAGATCCTAGATCTGTATCAAAAGAAAAAACAGGGTGATTTGTCGGGTTTGCTTCATCACTAATGATGTAATCCAATTGAGCTTCCCTGTAAAGTCTTCTATGCTCTCCCCCAAAAATGAGAATAGTAGCATAAGAGAGATCCATCTGCAAGGTCCCCCCAAGTCTTTTTATCCAAGACCTTGAAAAAAGCATGCCAAACTTGTGGGGAACATCAACAACTATGATATCCATAAGTATAATTTTCATGGGCAACTAAAATAAAGTCACCACCATATCCTTAATGACTCCAAGACACTTCACTTTTCTGGAGTCAAAGGAATATAAGTCATGATAAGTTTTTGTGATTTCTAACCCAAGTTCATCCATAACAGATTTTGGCATGAGATTGTGGGATTCCCCTGAATCCATCGAACAATTATGCAACACCTTATCATGAATATTCAATGACGTATAGAAAGGGGGGGATGAATCATCTTTGTCTTCTATCAATGGACCCAAAATCACTGTTGGCTTTTCATTTTGTAGATTTACTGAATCAGTGGCATTTTGAGAGGCTTCGGGTTGTAACATTTTGGATAGATATTTTTTAAATTCTTCATTTTTTATCAGTTCCAAAAAAGGTACAGGGATCTTTATTTTCTGGATCTCATTCTCAAAACTGAAAGAAGAAGAAGGCTTCAATATCTCTTTGGTTTCAGGAGAAGGATTTCTGATCAGAACTTGTGGACTTTGAGAGTCTTTTTCCTTGCTACTCACTGGCACAGCCTTGGCAGAATCTTCTTTTTAGGTAGGGTGATTAGGGGCATCAGTTTTTACTTCATTCTTTTTAGATCTCATATTATATCTATTATTATTTTCTTTTGCTTTCTCTCCCTTACTTAACTCATTAATTTGAATATCCACCAAGGATTTCTCATAAGAGGATTGATTCAAGTGTGGGGATGGGGATGTGTCACCTAAGCAGTGAATCTCAGGATCAACCTCTACCTCCTCTTCTTCTTCTTCAACAACCAAATTGTTTTGGAAAGGAGCTTGCACCCTCTGATCATCTCTTTCTCTATTTCTGGGATTTATGGGAAGGATTTGGGGAGCATTATTTGGTGTCCTGAAGTTACCTCTATTGTCAGTGTTTTGAGCATTTCTATATGTCTATTTCCCTTCTGATTTTAACTTCTCAATCTCAGTAGAAAGAGATTTTACTAATTTGGTCAGCTCATCTACTTGAGAATGGACAACAGAAGAATCAGAAGTTGAAGCTTCAGCTCTATTTTTTCTCCTATCCCTATCAGATTCCCCCCTGAGCTTATCTGATGCTACTATATTGGATTCTACCTCCAAGGCAACATCTTGCATATGAACTAAGGAAGGGTGATATTATTTCTCTTAATAGGAGGAAGAACTCGGGGTTAAATGCATTGGCATAAGTAATTTTTGCAGAGGTTTCAGTGGGTTTTATTTCATCAGGGATCTTGTTGTACATTTTGTTAAATCTTTTAGAAAAGTCAAAGATAGACTCTCCTTCTTTCCTTTTTAGGGATCCGAATTCAGTGCTATAGTACAAAAAATCCTTTCTGTCCTCCAATGCCTCAAGACGACTTCATTCAATGCTTCAATACCAGTAATGGATCCAGGGGCCAGACCCCTAAACCACTTCATAGCCTCACCAAAAATGCTTTGGACAAAAACCCTCATCCACACATCCTCATTTTCAATATTTTGGTTATCTGTATAGCTGTAGAAAGAAACAAGATGTTCCTCAGCTGTTATATCTTCTTCTCCCATAAACTTGGGCATTTATTTCAAATAATATCTAGGAGGGAGAGCATTCACTGGTTGAGGTAAGACTAGAGTAACGTATCTTGCAGCCACTATGGCATCCATCCTATTTGCAGGGGGGTTAACAACTGCCATTTGATTTTGAACTCTTGGTGAACAAGAAGGAAAAGGAGACTTGACTGCATGTAGATTAGGAGAAGAATGAAAGTATAAAGGGTGGGTTTCAGTTTTCATAGCAGAGGGATGAGTCTTGGAAGAAGATGGTAAGGTCTGAAAAGGGGATGAAGTTTCCACTTCTTTGGCAGCAAAATTTTTAATAGAAAGAGGTGTAGAAAAACCTAAAGTAGGGAAATCTTCAAAACTATCAAGACTGAAACACTTTTCAATGCCAGGGGAAGAGAAAATGTCAATGTTTTCTTCTTTCAATTCAGTTTCAAAGGAAGAGTATTCAACATGAAACTCTTCATAATCAAGTTTCTTAGATACTTCAACAGAAGGTAAAGAAATATTACTTGATAAAACAATTGGAGTATCAAGAGTGGAATCAGGCAACTGACCAGAAGTACTTGTAGCAACATCAATTTTTTTTTTTAGGGAAGCTTTGCCCTTCTTGATTATTTTCTCTGGGTCAGCCTCAGATGGAACCAAAGGTAGTTGTGGATTTGATCTCGTATGTCTTCCTTTAGGTTCCATAGCTAAAACAATGGAGTCTCTAGGTGCAAGTTGCAATCTTCAAGATATTGAGTTCTAATGCACCTTTAGGACTAGTATGGTGTGTCATTCAATCCTAGGGAAAAGTCAATCTCAGGGAAAATTATTCAAATCGTTCCTTGACAATGGCGTTGAGAATGATAGCACAAGGAATCACCTTCAGATTGCATGGAAGGCAAGCCCAGTACCCATAAGGTTATATATTAATGTGAGAGTGCTTTTAAAGGGTCAAATGGAAAGAGACTCAAAGTGATAATGTTCCAACTCAGAAAATAGGGCTAGCATGCACCAACAATCAAGGTCCTGACTAACTTCAATTAGTAATTGGGAGTGAGTATGAATAGAGGGAAGACTTGAATGAGAGGAATGTAGGGGGTGTTGTAAACATCAGGTCTACAAAAACCTAAGGAAGAAAGTTTCTTAACACAAGATCTTCATGAAATCAGAAACTAAAGAAGCTAAATAAACATCATGATAATATAATGATCAAACATCCACCATAACATCACCACAACCATTCATGTGAATCATTAAAAGTATGAACATTTAGCATCAAAAGAAAATAAGTTGAAAGAGAAGATGATTTCTATTAACCAAAATGTCTTAAATCCATTACATAGTGAGTTCAAAGTCACTTCATAAAAATATTACAGTCTAAGGGAGTCTTGCTCAACCATCCAAACCTACTAAATCATTTGATATATCTATTTATAACAAAAAGGGAGGCAACAACTGGAAGTACGAGACGACCTCCCCTTGAAAATCTCTAAGAATTTATTTCATCTAACAATTTGGCTAAAAATCTATGCTATAAAATAGGAAAATGTTGGTGACTAATCCAACCAAACTTCAAACTGATTTGATTCCCTTTTGCTGTGCAGCTCCTTGTTTGCCATGTGTCTTTCAGGAGCATGTGGTTGTCCTCATGATGCCAACTATTGTTTTTACAATATTCTCCATCATCATCTATCCAAAAATTTGTTAGCTTGGTTCTCCTGAATCCCCGGTGTCTGTTGGTAGCTTCTTTAGGTAACAGTCTGAGTAGCACACTTCAAAACTAGACAAGTAGAAAAGGTAGTGTCAAGCCCTCATATTCTCTGTGCAAACAATTCCCTCTGCAAAATATTAGGTAGCGAATTTACGTAGCGCCACTGTGCTGCGTATGTGTGCAAACTTTGTTGTCTGCCAGATATTGGGTAGCGAATTTATGTATCGCCATTGTGCATCTGTGTGCAAAACTTAGGTAGCACTGTAAAAAACACAACACCTCCAATATTGAACATGTGCAGAGAAAGTAGAGACCTTGCATAGTGTCAAACCCATTATCTTTAGGTGACATGGCAGCACTATAGGTAGCATACCAGTGTAACACCGAAATAGACTATTCTGTAGTGCTAAGGCACTACAAAATGTCTTCATTTTACTGCTGAGGGAGTTATCACTTCATAAAAATCCCAAAACTCTGAGAATCAACTCTTAAAAGCCTTGACACTTAACCTCGCACTCTTTTTGGTGGAAGGAGGATCTTCATTTGGCACAACAAACTTCTTCTTCTTAGAAATGAGAGGCTTTTTCGGTGGGCCTGTGCTCTCCTTGACTGCTGATGTCTCTTTCTCAATGGAAGCTTCGACCAATACCTGCAAGTTTCTTTGAGCTACTTCATCTTGAAAATTTTGCAACTCTGCCTTGAGTTTCCTATTCTGAGATTGAAAACCTCTATTCTGCCTATAAAGGTTTTGGAGATGCCTATGAAGGGGTTGGGCCTTTCTTGTTGCAAACCTTGCCAAGTCAAGGGTATGGCTATAGCCATCCATGAGCTCTTTTATTTTCACCCTGTCAGACATGGCCTCTGTTTTCAACTGAGCCACCTCTTTTGTTGCATCCCTAAGTTGCCTGATTAATCTTTTGAATGTTTTATTGCCAGCTGGAGCAGTGACATGCACAGTATCAATAGGTTTTTACTCGGTCTCCTCTTCCACCTACATAGGAATTTCCTAGTCTACTTCATCAGGATTCTTGGTGGCTTTTCTTTTATCCTTCTTATTTTGAACAGGGATTTCTGGTAGATACTTTTCTTCAACAACTTCCCTAGGATTTGATGATCTTGTGAAAGGTCTTTTGCCCTTGGTATTGACTATTGGAGGAGAAGAGGGGAAGTGTAGCTTCTTCCCTTTCTTGGATGTAGTTTTGGTAGAAGAAGGAACCTCTTCTAACCATGGTGGAGGAGGTGGTGAAAAATCTCTTTGTGGGGAAGGACAAGCTTCCTCCTCAGCTCATGTGACTTACTTGCTGACCTCTGAAACTTGAACAGGGTATATGCCCTTTCTCTTCTACTGGTCCCTACTTTAACAACACTGGTGGGTGATAAAGGACTTGCATTCTATGATTGAGGAGTAGATTCTAGATCCAACTTGAAGTGAGAAGCAACAACAAAATGCTCCCATGAAATCTCTTTCTTACCCAGTTCCCGAGAGACTAGAATTCTGATCAATCCAGAGTGGAAAAGGCTAGTATCCACATCCTTAGACTTGGATTGAATCATGTCTGACATATTACCTATGGTCCTTAACTAATAATAGGAAATATTCATTTCAACTTTACTAGTAAAATGCAACAAAATCCTTATATGGTATTGGTACAATGTGTTAAATCTCCCTTCACATGTAAAATATCTTTGGATGATCTTCAATATCCTGTCAAATTTTTCAATCAATTGATTCCTTGGCACACCTTTAGACAAATCACTGGCTTGATGTTCAGGTTTAAAGAGATCTTTGGCATAGGCTGAACTCAACGCCATGGATTTGAACCACTTTTCACCTGTAATAGGGATTCCTGTTGCAGCTGAGATAGAGGCTTCAATAACCTCAAATTCCAAATTCCCAACCTTGGTTATCCTCCCATAAAAATGTAATGCAAACTGTCTTGTCAGCTCTGGATGGCCTCTTTGCATATTCTGGCAGAAAGAGAGGCATCCCACTCTTTGAAAGACCTCTCTTGCCATGGGCTCTGTATCAAAAAGATGCATATCTACAGGTTCTATCCTAACCACCTTACCCCGTTTGTGCGTCTTCTTCATCTAAGGAGTCTCCATGGCTTAGAATGAGAGCTTCTCAAGGCTTATCGGGTAGTAATAGCCAGGAGGACTTAAAATCAGGTTTCAAATATACAAGGATGACCTTTTAAAACAGGGTAGTGCTAGTAAGCCAAGTTTTGACTATGGGAATCCCACCCTTAGATTTGTACATGTATTGAGAGTTTAGACAATGAGGGGGTAATCTGCAATTGACCCTTTGTAGCTGGGTAAAAGCGCTTAACTAAAAAATGAAGGGAATTAGGGGAGACACAGAGGGATTAATCAGTGCCTCTGGGTAGCGCGACACATATGTAGAGGATATATTGTTTATATGATTTCAAGCTCAGTAGCTATGGCGAGTAGATGTAGTCAGACTTTGACACAAGCAAATGAAGTTCACAAGTTTGAAAAGGGAGGAGATAAGGATATGATGCAATGATGATTCCCTTACAACTGTGCAAGCCCGATAAACTAAAATATGAGCCCTAATTCTTTGTGAAAACTAATGTGCAGAGGAGGCAACACGAGATACCTGTGGAGTAGACATCTGTTTGAAGCTTCAACGAATTATCAGGTTGAAGTCACGAATATTTCGACCCTCGAATCTACCTCAACATCATGTCTGGTCGCACCGCTGTCGCATGGTTAGAACTATGAGTTTGAGCAACACATCATTCTTGAATTTTCAAATCATAAACCATTATTAGGGCTCGTAAATATGAGATCTTGGAGGTATCTTTAACCAACTCCTGGCACTGAAAACAAGGAACATGGCATCATTCGTGGTAATCATAACTCGTGGTGGAAATCATGATGAACGAGAAAGACGCTATGGAACCACCTGATGAGTGGGAAACACTCCAATTTAAAAAATGATTGGACATGTAAGAAAGGAAAAAAAGGCATTCCCACGAGGTCATGAGTGAGGAGAATGGTGTGTCACATCGGTCTAGTCATGGTAGTTGAGGGATTGATCCTAGTGACAAATTATGAAGGGGTCCAAAAATCAATTTGAGGATCAAACTAGAGCTATGACTAAAAACTTTATTTATCTAAGGGGACCTAAAAAACATAAAATTTAGAAGGATGAAACTTAAAAAATTAAAATCTCAGGCTTAAAAAGGATAAAAACAAACTAAAAAACCAAGGCAATTTAGTGTGATAACACATGGGATGAGAGTCTTCCCTATGTTCAACACAAATACGACATGGCTCTCCATAGTGTCAAGGAAATGGTATAAAACACATTACTCAATCATTTTCAGATATTTCCTGGCTAGGACAAGATAGTTGGGAATGTCACCTGAGATTTATAGCCTCAAAAAAATTCACTCAATCTGTGAGTATTAATTACAAGGATTAATGTTGATTTTATAATTTGTATATGTTGCAATGTAAAATAAAATTTATACAAAGCTACTGAAATGTATACATATTTGACAATAAAGTAAACATGGAGACCAAAAGCAAAAAATTAACCAAGTCATGAAAAGACATGTATGAGATAGAAAAACAATATGATTTTATTTCATTCTGAGATACCAGAAGTGTATTTCTCTTTACAAACCCTTGCAAGGGTATGGAACAAAGTAAAATTTATATATCTTCAATGGGCACCATACAAAAAGACTCCGACAATAAGATAAAAATGAAATCAATGATCCGATTCAGCTTGCCACAAACTGCTGCCATTTTGACTCTACAAGATATTCTTTATCATCCATGAAAGTTAATTCACAAACATACAAGAATACATAGAATATCAAGGATGAATCAACACCTCTAAAACAAGCAGCTGAAAAGTATAATTCAATCCTGAACCTTGTTGTCTACAATGAGACCATGTTGTTAACAAGAGGATTAGGCTTTCAAGTAAACTCTCAGAAATGAATGAAAATTGAAACTATCTCACTTAACTAAAAAGCAAACCTTAGTCTTGTATTTATCTCCTTCTATTCTCCCTTGTCTCTTCATCCAATTGAGATTTTATTCTTTCCCAATCAGTTGAAGTAGTTCAATTACTTTCTTTAGTTAAGTCAAATTGACTTAACGAATTAGTTTAGGAGAAATAAATAACAATAATATATAAATAAGGGTCTTAATTAATAATGACTAAATAGGTAGGACCCCTTGTGACTCCCATTATTTATTCTTGTTACCATCAAATGCAAAGTATATAAGAAAAATATTCATTTAGACCATATAACACCCTTCTAACTCCCGTGGATATCACTTAGACTGAATATTACATATCAACCATAATTCATATCATATTCCAAAAAGAATATATTCACATTATCTACAAAATATCCAAAAATAAGGCTTGTTGTCCAAAACATACTAAAAACCATTAAATGTTGTCCTCATGATTGAAAATCATAAAAAAAAGCATTTAGAACCCATATTTGCGGCTTTGCGAGGCATATGTCCTCTTCTCACTATTGTCCCCAACTGATTTCTCTTGAGTGGCCTTTGGTTGGTTAGAAATTTGAGGTTGTATTTCAATGATCACATGAGAGAATTCATCCTTGAGGTGGAGGCGAGGAGACACAGATTTAGAGGAGTTAGTGGATGGAATAGAGGGAGAGGTCGTTTATTTTCCTTTGTCTTGCATAGGTTGCAGAATGTCATTTTTTAATCTCTTGCTAGCGTGCATAGATTGTATTGGCGAAATAGAAGGAGAAATTTGAACATTTGGGTTTATTGGTGGTGGTAAAGGAAATGACATAGTGGGACATCCATGGTGGTGGGAGACAGGCTGGTGGAAAATTTCTTACCAACCGTCATTTGTGGGGACTTCGGGCTGCAAAGACACATGTGGGGGTACAGGGATTCTGGGAAAATCTAGAGGCTATTGGAAAGGGGGTCTTTCTGGTCAAGGGTACAATATCCCATGGACAACACAATTAAAGAACCCATCTTGGAACAACTGGTTCAATTCTTGCAGGTCAACATCAAAATGGATAGAAAATCTAGGCCTCCTATGGCCTCGATTCCAATTTCCCCCGCCTTTTTTATTTCGACCATTGTTGCCTCTACTGAAAAATATCATCCTATAGCAACAATTTTTCAATAATGAATCTCTTAATAAACCATACATGAAACTCGTCTTACATGAATCAAAAGTTGGCTCTAAAATTAACATGAGATACATGTAAATACATCCATAACACATCATTTATTAATTTCCATGTGAACAAGGAATGATAGGGTTCATTGGAAATATGGAGGGAGTGTAATTAGCAAAAAATGGTATCATGGAGGGGATCAATATACAAATACTATTCAACAATTAATAAAAAAATTAACCATGTATATAAAAATATCAAGAATATCAGTTCGCAACCCTTGCTATATTAACTTCCCTTTGTTTCCACACATACTCCTCTTTAAAATTAATATCAGAGAACATGGATGAAGGATGAACAGACCGATCATATTGACACTTGACTCATTACTTTTGAGCCTCGTTGGCCAAGGCTACATAACGACATTGATCATCGAGCTACTCGAGATATAATAGGTGTTCCTCAAGCGGTGAAGTGTCTGGAAATAACTCTACTGCCAAATTTAAAGACGAGATCTGACACTTAATAGGTAAGACTTCTTCCAACCCGTAAATGACTTGAAAAGGTGAGAAATCGATGGAAATATTTACAGACATTTGGTAGGACCATAATTCTTAGTACAACATCAAATGCCAATTTGACTTGGAATAATTGATCATTTGCTGAAGAATAGTCTTGAGGGACTTATTCACAACTTCCACCTGACCATTCGCTTGTGGGTAGTAGGGTGATGAATGTTCTTTTCTCAACCCAAGATTTGATGTTAACTCAAACATCATTTTTTCCTGGAAGTGAATGCCAGGGTTAGTCACAATCTCCTTCAGGATGCTGAACGTTGCTACTATCTGGTTAAAAATGAAGAGATTCATTGTTTCGCCATAATTGTTGAACATTGGCATAGCCTCGACCCACTTTGTGAAGTAGTATACCTCGATGATGATATAACGATGCCCCTTGGATGAAGTCAGGTGACATGTAGTAAAATAAATCCCCCACTTGGTGAAAGGACCAACAACAATGACGAGAAACATCAGAGTAGGATTTTCCCTCATCTTCCTAGAGAAAATCTAACACGGGTGGCACTTCTTGACCGACTCAACACAATCCTTGATTAACGTAGGCCAAAAGTAATCAACTCATAGAATCTTTTGGGTTGTTTCCAACCCAGAGAAATGACCACCACATGCTCCAGTGTGGAAACTTTTAAGAACGAGTTATGATTCCTCATGTATAAGGCACCGACAAAGAATGCAATCTACACCTCGATGATACAAAGTGTCAACAAGTATGAGATAGTTTCGTGCCTGATGGTGAATTTGTCAATGCTCATCGCGAGAAGAAGAAGTAGGGAACTTTAAAGTCTGGAGATAGACTAGTATATCTCCATACTAGGGGTTCGAAGATGCGATCAGAAAAAGATCTCCTTTAATTGGCAATTCTTCAGGCCTAACATCACTTGATTCGACTGAAAGTTCTAAAATAAGTTTTGCAAAGACCACTGACTTTTTGGATTTCGTGGAAACAAAATCCAAGTCAAATTTCTGGAGGATTACAATCCATTTGCTGATCTTTCTGCCAATGACGTGTCATGTCAACACATATTGAAATGGATTCACAATGACAATGACGGTGGTCTTGCAAAGCAGAATATAATGATGAAACTGCTAAAAAACTTGCACTACTGCCAACACAAGCTTCTCAACATGGGAATAGTTGAGTTTCGCTGCAACCAGGCATCGAATCAAGTAATAAATCACATTCTCTTCGAGCATATCCTCCTCATGAACCAAGACCATACCGATGGTTGACTCTGTAGCGACCAAGTACAATAAGAAATCTTTATTATAATTGGGAGGTTAGAGAAGAGGGGTATACGTAAGGGTGCATTTCAATGCTTCAAAAGAACATTGAGAAGTTTCGTCCCAATAGAAAGGGACTCCCTTTTTCAATAAACGCATGAACCCTTTAGTGATCTCATCATAGTTTGCAATAAAATGAAAAATAAAGTTCACTTTCCCCTATAAGATTTGAAGTTGGGGTATTGTGCACGGGGGAGGAAACTAAACTATCACCTCAACCTTAAGAGGATCGACTATGATTCCTGTTGTCAAAACTATGAAACCTAAGAGACGACCCAACACCATGCAAAAACTGCATTTGTTAGGATTCAAGCGAATTCGATAGTAGCGACATTGTTCAAAGACTAGTCATAGGTGTGTGGGATGATCAGATCTCTTGCGAGAATGCAATGCTATATCATCAAGATAAGCCTCGAATATATGTCTAAGGTCATGGAAAGAAAAAAACATGGCTCGCTGAAAAGTGTCTCCAAAATGCTTCAGGGCAAAAGGCATCTTACGATAAGAAAATGTGCCCCAAGGACAAATAAAATATGTTTTCTGCTGGTCTTCAGGTTTGATCTGAATCTGGTTATATCCCAAAAAACCATCCATGAAAGAAAACACCTCACAAACTACACATTCATCGATGATCTGATCAAGGAATGGGGTGGGAAAATTATCTTTCGGACATGCCTTGTTCAAGTCACTGAAGTCCATGCACATGTGAATCATACCCCGTTTTTTGTTAACTGGAATGGGATTTGACACCCATTGCGTCAACTGTATGGGGTAGATGAAATTGACTTTAAGCAATTTCTCTACTTTAGCCTTAATAGATGTCGCTTTCTGAGGATTCACCAGACAAATATTCTGTTAGACCGAATTGGAATTAGGATAAGTTGTTATATCATGTTCGATGATTCTTAGATCGATGCCTGACATTTCCTCATAAGACCAGGAAAAAACATCGCGAAATTCCTTAAATAAGTATGTATAAATTCGAATCTCTTCGGGGGAGTAGTCCGCTCTGACAAAAACATTCTCCACGATGCCAAGGATTCTGGATATATATATAGGGATCATTTTAATGATACTTTCCATATTACCCTCAGTGTAAACTATGTGTGTAGACATAGGATTAATAGGGCAAGACCTATCTCCAATCATAGTCAACATGAATTCACCTGCTTCTATTCTTCTTAACTCCAAGAGGAAATAAGATCTGCGATGGAGATCATACTAGGGTCTGTCCGGACCAGTCAATGCCTTAAGAATCACCTCATCTGAGGGAAATACCAGGTCTAAATAATATGTAGTGGCAAGGGAACCTTAAGCCCAAATAGGCTCAAGAGCTGGATCTAACTCTTGTGCGGGAGTCAGATCGGGGTCGATCGAATCTTGCTGGACAATACTGTATGCAACTTCTACCATGGACAAATTCATGGCCATGCTATAATTCCCTGTCCCTTCCATTGAATCCTATGGGGAAGGAAGAGTCCACGGATCATGAAAGTAAGTCATTCAGAACAACGACACTTGAAAAATATCAACCCTAGGTTGGTCGGGGGTGGCCGTAATAAGCTTGAGTTCACCAGAAGGAGGTGGGTAATCGAAAGTACCCATTAATGATGGACACAAACCAACCCCTATGTTGATGATGTTGGGCTGAGGGTTATCAATCATTGGGACTGTAGATGCCCCCGACGAAGGGTCAGGATGGGAGAAGGAAAACTGGTCAATGGTTATGATTTGGCCCTCGTGTGGAAACAACAACACCTAAAAAACTGTGGCAACGACTACATGCATTGCATAGTTCCAACTCCTTCCTAACAGAAGGTTTTAGTTGAGAGGTGCACCGACCACTTTAACTTTGACACACACGTTCTTCCCTCCTTACTGTACGGGAAAAGAAGGAATGTTTCCACGTGGTCTGAATGAACGACCGTTGAAAGCTGTAATAAGAGTAAGCGACAGAGACAAAATGGGTTGGCCAATGGCCTTCCAACATGCCAATGACATCACACAAGTAGCAGTTCCATCATCAACCACTGTACAGAAGATATTTCGAGTAAAATATTTTGTGGTGTAATCCACTACTATCTAAAACACAACATGGTAAGGGAGATGAGGTTTCAAGTTGGTCGTATCGAGAATGATCATTCCTGGATTACAAGTCTCTGCATATCCCAAGGTGGATAACAACACCTTTCTCTGCGAAGGGAAGATTTGGAGGACCTTCAAAGCACACATCGCGCAAGGGGTTTGTGAAAAATCTTCCACTATAGAGTAGTTTTGGGCAGCCCTCGTGTTCAGATTATTTGAAGATTTCTTGAACGCCCCTTTCGGGATGCGTGCCATTGTTTCACTCATCGTATTCTCAATCTGGAGAGGAATAGGTGGGTTTGTGGCTTCTTTACCCTTTTTGGTAGATTCTGACATTCTATAATCATGTGCCCTGGTCACTATATAAGCGTCAGCTTTCATCATGTAAACATTCGCAGCCGAGGTATTACCAGTAGACGTGGGGGGTCCCTGACTGCCCCCATCCACACTCGAAGAGGATTGAGTCATATGTTTCCCATGTGGAAATGGGCTCATCAAAACAATAGGCTACTACTGTGCCAATAACTTCTGGACCTCCACAATTTGAGGGCACAGGTGAGTCAGATGGTCCTCTGTGCAAAGGTTACATAGATACTTCGACTTTCTCTTCTCTGTGTTTCCTCCATTAGAATTGTTATTATGTTTCTTATCCCCTTTACCCTTCTTGTTTCATTTTTTTTTTTCCTTCCTTCAAGATGTTGGTTGGCCTTTGGGTTCATTGATTTCACACTGTGTACATCTGACATTTGGATAGGGGGAACAACCGAACCAGAGGTTTGGTTGGCCACTATCTGCTGTATCGATAATTGTTGCAGTTGATTTGACAACAGATCAATGGGCTTTCCTTGTGCTGAACCAACTATGCCATCGGCATGTGGTCCAGACTTTTTTCTATCCTTGTCAAGGATGGAATGTGGAGCATCTAGAAAAATCTCATAGAGTAAGCCAGACTAAGAGTATATCAGTTTGAGATGTTGCGATCTCATTATCACCTTATCCTCTGAAAAAACTCTCGAAGTTGCAATGTCCTTGGATAAAACTGACACCAAAGACTTCAGGAACCACTCCATCAAGAAATCCGGTGGGACCTATACCTTAATCAAGATATTCCGACGCCTCCATTATTGGAAGTGATCTGAGATATGATCGGCCTTAGTCTGCTCAAAGTTGGCCAAAAATTTGGTGTTGACATTGTATCTCATAGGTACTTGGGAATGGTTTAGGAAGACCATCACCAAGTCCTTAAAGTAAGAATATCTTGAGCAATCAAGCTTGATGTACCATTTCATGACACCCCCGATAAGAGTGCGTTGAAACATGTACAACTATATGGAGTCATCTTGCAGTGATTTTGACAAGCACCACAAGTGGAAAGTTGTCACGTGATCACTTGGATCTTCGCCAATATTGCCTTCAAATTTTAGAATCTCCGAGGGCAACTTAGTCATCATGGGGGGCCAACGCAGATCATGAAAAATCAGGTCGTTAAGTAACCTTGACAAGTTTGGCATGTGTAAATTTGCTAGAAACAATAGTTTGGGTTGGGTACTATGTAGAGGAAAAAGGGGGCATGGAGTTTGATTAGCACCAGGTTGCTAGGAAAAGTTGGGTTGCTAGCCAGGGTTCTGGTAAACACCATGGCCTTGACCAACGTATGGAAATTCTATTTGCTAGGATATCATCAGCTGATTCCCGTAATTGGACGACAAAATTTGGAGAGGATTTCTTCCTACGTTGTGTTCCAAATATTCTGGAAGGGGTTTCCCCAGCCAATCCAATGAGCATAGGTACTGAGACCTGCCCGAGGTTCCATTGACCATGGAAGGGGTTTCCCCCGACCAGATCCCTTGCGAGGGAACTGATCTCTACCAAGGATTCCAAAGTCCCTGTGAGGAAAAAACTCCTGTACTTTACCCCTGTGTAGGAATAGTATCTTGCACAATATTATTTTGTCCAAAACCAGGGTTTCCCCTAGCCGAGACGACAGCCGAAGAAAAAGAATTATTATCAAATGCGTTGAACAAAGAGAATGACATGGATCCCACTGGCGTGGTGTAAGATGAATTTCCTAGACTACCTGATCCAAAGAAGCTATAGTTCATATTCAACCCGATGGCTTGTTGGAAAGCACCATCGAGTGAGGGGGACAAAGGAGGTATATGACCCCCACCATAAGGGATAACATTAAAGGGGAATGAAGAGCCCCCAATAGACCCATTCACAGGATCATTTGAGCTCCCTGCCCCCAGACCCATGGTCTTTAGGGTGGAGTAGGTAAAGACAGAGCTCGAATAAAAGCCAGACATCCCATATCAAAATGGAGGGCTCGTCACACTCTGCATGAATGGAGCAATGGTCTCCACCAATGACGGTATCAGACCACTTCCTGAGGTAGAGGGGGTTGAGACCACTGTGGTCCGAACCGGGGAAGGTGGATTAGGAGGTAACATACCCTCTATAGTAGTAGCTGAAACAGGAGTATGAGGACTCCTGGACAAAGTAGCAACATTTGCTTCCATAGCTGCTTGTAAGACTATCTGACGCTCGTAAGGTGTTACCCTCGAAGGGAAAAATTGTACCAAGATTGGCACCGACAAGTCAGTGATCGGAGGGTTGGTTGGACTGAGAGATTTTTCTTAAAGGTAAGAAACAATAGGTTCCTCTAGATTCAAGTAATCTCCTCTTGGAGCAGGCTCAAGAAAAGTTTCCTATGGCTCGGTCGCTTCGAATGACCCTTGTTGGTCAAGTCTTTGTTGTAACGATGGTGGTGGTGGCTCTAATGCAACTGGGGGTAGGCCCTGAAGCCTTCACAACTGACGGAGCTCTTGATCTTCCACTTTATGAAAATATCAACAACATAGTAAGACTTTAACTAGCATTTAAAACCAAGCACATACTAGAAATATTCCTATAAGATAAACCAAGCAAACCACTATGTAGTTGGAAGAATGGTTATGCCAGCCAACACTAGAGAAACTTACCATGCAAGTGTGACTCGACATCTGCCCTAGGTACCACAGTATACCCCTAAAATCACCTGTGTAAGTCCATAGAATAAAGGAAACTAAGTTTCCATCTCGTAATTAGTCGCCAGGTGGGTACAATAGATAGTTGGGTGGACCGCAATGAGCAGGATATAAAGTCTGAAACCTACTAAGGGTATCAAAAGCAAATGGTCCAGAAGACAACTGACGATTGCAAACAGATTCGAGGTCCACGAAGCTTCATAGGAAAATGCGAGCGATAGTATCCCACGACATATCCTCAATATGTGTTCCCCACTACGTTTAGTCCAACCTTGGAGGGGTTATCTCCATTTTCTTTCCTCATGCGACCTCGTGTTTAGCCCCTGTGTTAGAGGGGGGCCCTAGATAACTTTCACGTCACTGGACTTTAACACTCCCTAGCTCTGATTCTGATGTTTGTTTAAAAGCCTTGAAGAGTTTCCTCTCCAACCTAATTTAAGGCTCTAACCCTAAATTGGTTGATTGACCCTACAAACATAAAATTCTAATTGATTTTAGATTTAGTGTTCATTTTAAATGGCTTGTTTTAACTCAAAGGATATGACAGTGAAACTAGTGATGTTTATGAGAGATGAAAGAGGAGAAATAAATGAAACCTTGAAAGAAAAATTAGTTCTAGTGAAAAATAAATATTTACAACTAACTCTTTGTAACCAACTTTTTCATAACTAACTTTTTTCAATATCTTTAAAAAGAAGACCTAAAACGAAATTTCGCTCGACTATGAGCTACTTAAGTTCTAAGAAATCAGTAAAGAACTTAAAAAATGAACTCTTTTTGCTTTCAAGTAAAATAACTAACTCCAACTACTTTACCAAACTAAGAATGAAAAATCTTTTCTTTTTTGAAAATGCTTTAAACATGAAAAACTTGAAATAAATATTTTTTTTCTCTTTTTCAAAGAAAATGAAAGGGGGAAAAGAAATACAAGACAAGACTAAAACAAACCTTTTCCCCACTACAGATCGTAGGGAGTCACTAAAGACACCAAACAGGCTGATAAAAAATTCAAAGACTCGCCTAAAACCCTTTCATAAGTAAACATAAGAAATATTCAAAAACACAAGTAAACTGAAATCTAACCCAAGCTATGACTGTAAAAATAGAGACACTGAACTATGTCAAGAAACCCTGAGAAGTATAAACCTCAATGAAGAAATAGGTTAGCTTCCTCTTTTTCAAAAACAGTGTCTTGAACTAGGTACACTACTGTTGTTTCAGCAGCCTGCGTATGTACGTAGGATGTTTACTAGACAGGGCATGTATGTACATGGGCTAACCCACTGTAGGGCGCGTACAGCTCTGTATTTCCTCAAATAAAGAAATAAAATAGACCGATTGACAGGGAGAACTGGTATGGCACCAACAGGTGACCAAAATCCATTAAAAGACTCAACAGAATCAACATAAACTTGAAAGGTACAAAAATCGATCAAACACCCCAAAAAGCTCCTAAAACCCTAGAGGCTTCCCCAATATGGTCGCTAGTTCTGCTAGCGGTAAACCCCCCCCCTATGACTACACTAGGATTTACAATGTAGGTAGATCAACAACCGTCTAAAAGTTAACTACTTCTCTAACTACCCAAAACATACCCAAGACTCATAAAGAAAAGCAAAGATGAGGGATCGGGTAACTATACCTTTACTCTACGTCCGGTGATGATCCTCTCGCACTTCATAGATTTGCTGACTTCACACCTCCTCCCAAGGCTGGCATGAATTCAAAGATAGACAAACATAAATCTACAAGAATGCAATTCATATACAAATTAGGGTTAGATGTTAGAATACCAAAACATAAACCATTAAAAAACATTCAGTACACCATGATTTGGGACAAGAAAAGTACTTCTTTTATTGATAACTCAATGATTATACCTTTTACAATCAAATATGACTACTGCTCCACGAACCTGGTCGGGGCTCCTCTTCACCAATATCCAAGTGCACCTTTGTATGGCTTCTCCTCTCAACCTTTAGATCTCTTCTTGGGAAGTGAATGGGTTTTGATGGAGGAAGAAGGGAAAATTGGGGAATTCTGAGGCAATTCTCACAAAAGGGCTGCAATTACTTGGGGCAAGGATGGGATGTGAAATAGGTAGAGTTTCACTGTTCTTATGTCTAGATGTGGAATGAGACCCCAACAACTCCTTTTATATGAAAAAATGATGGTTATTTGATTGGCTGATGGGCTATAGGTGGTGGATTAGTTGGGAAACTACCCAATAGCTCGTAATATCAACGAATTCCTTGCAACTTTTTAATTTTTTCAACTTTTTCAAGTATACGTGGGCTGTAGTGGTGCAACATGCATATGTACACGGGTTGTAGTGGTGCAACAAGCGTACGTACGCGGGCTGTAGTGGTGCAACAAGCGTATGTATGCGGGAAGTATTGGTTCAAGGCACGTACATCTTCAAAAAATGGGTTTTTTAAAAGAGCAACTTAGTGATGGCTTGGAAAAAAATGCAAGTAAGAGGGCCAAAGGCCATGTATGCATGTGTAGAGAAATTTAGGGTTATAAAATTATTAAAATCTCTTAAAATTCCTTTAAAAAGAGAAGATAATAAGGTAAGGATGATTCCATTGGAGACAGTCCCAAATAAACATAAATCAACATCCCCTACTAAAGAAAAAGATGACCAAAAGAAAACAATCACCAGAAGAAATCCCTCTAACAGATATCAATATATCTTCCTTGGATATTGTTATTCCTGAAATAATTTTGGACACAAAACAGTGCATTGTAAATCCTATAGAAGGCACAATCCAAAAAATGTCCAAAGAAGTTAGAAGTTCAATACAAATAAAAGAAACTATAATTCATTCTCTCCATTACAAAATTGCAATATGGAATGCCTCAAATGTAATAACTATGGACATGAAGCCGGTGAATGTAGATGTTCAAAGTATGTCAAAGAGATAAATATTCCCAACAATAAAAAAGTATGGAAGAAAAAGCAAGTAGAGAAAATAGAGTGTAAAGTAGCCCTGTATGCCGAAATAAAGGATGTCAGTGGTGTATAGACAATGGATGTTCTAAACACATGACTGGAGATCAAAGAAAATTTCTCAAGTTAACAAAGAAAGAAAAAGGAAAAGTCACCTTTGGAGATAATGTGTCAGCCAAGATGGAAAAGGCACTGTTAACTTAGGGAATAAGAAGGCCAAAGCATAAAATGTAATTTTAGTAGAAAATCTTAAGCCTAATGTCCTAAGTGTAATTCAAACATGTGATCAAGGTCACATACTTACCCTTGATTCAAAGAAATGTGAGATAAGAAGAGCAGATACATGGAAGCTACTGGAAGTTGTACCAAGAACATCCAACAATGTGTACATCCTTGACATGGAAGGAGAAGAAAAATGTTGTTTAGGTCAAGAAGATGAAAGTTGGCTATGGCATAGAAGGTTGGGACATATAATCTTTGAAAACTTAATCAAAGCCAATAAGAAGGAGGTAGTAAAGGATCTACCAAATATTATAAAGCCTTCAAATCCTATTTGTAAACATTGTCAAATAGGGAAGAAAACAAGAGTTAGGTTCAAAACAAAAGAGAATTCAATAAAAAAACCATTAGAACTTATCCGCACAGATCTATGTGGACCTACCATAACTAAAATTACTTATGGTGAACATTATTTTATGTTGATTATTTATTATTACACAATATTGACCCAGGTATACTTTCTAAAAGAAAAATCAGAATCCTTTGAGAAGTTAAAAACATACAAAGCCCTTATAGTGAATGAAATAGATCTCAAAATTAAATGTATGAGATCAAACAATGGAGGATAAATCACCTCTAAAGAGTTCATTCAATTATGTGAAAATCATGGTATTAAAAGATAGTTTTCATCTCCCAGGACTCCTCAATAGAATGGAGTGATAGAAAGGAAAAACAAAATATTTCAAGAAGCTGCAAGAAACATGCTAAATGAATCCAAGCTTCTAGAAATTTTTTGGAGAGATACAATCTACACAACAATCCACATACTTAATCAAGCTCTGTTGAGACCCAACCATGAAAAAACTCCTTATGAACTATGGTTTGGTAGGTGAGCATCTGTAAAACACTTTAGAATTTTTGGAAGTAAATGTTATATTAAGAATGATGAAGATAATTTAGGGAAGCTTGATCCAAGATTCGATGAAGGCATATTTTTAGGGTATTCACCTAATAAGAAAGAATACACATGTTATAATCTTAGATTACTAAATATAGTGGAAAGTTCAAATGTAAAGATAGTTGATCTAAAACTAAAGAAGAACATATCCCAAGACATAAAATTGATAAACAATCTTAGCAAGAAGATGATGATGTAGGATCTCACCAAGAAGATGATGATAATGAAACACGGGAAAATGAACTGTATACTGATGAAGAATATAATGAAGACACATCATTTCCAAAAGCTCCATCAAAAAGAGTTCAAAAGATCATCCTGAAAGTCATATTATTGGAGATAAAAATGTAGTAGTGGAAACAAGAAGGAAATTCACATTTGAATCAGAACAAGCAATGTTGTCCCTGATAGAACCTAAGTCATTCAAAGAAGCCAACAAAAGTAAATATTCAATAAAAGAAATGGATGAAGAACTAGACCAAATAGAGAAAAACCAGACTTGGGAACTAGTTCCAAGACCCAAAGACAATAATGTGGTAGGAACCAAGTGGATCTTCAAGACCAAACTAAATGAAATTGGGGAGATTATTGATAACAAATCCAGATTAGTTTAAAAATGATATTCCCAAGTGGAAGGTATTTATTTTGAAGAGAATTTTTCTCTAGTAGCCAGACTTGCGGCCATTATAATGTTCCATGCTTCATAAATTTCAAAATCTATCAGATGGATGTCAAGTTAGCATTCCTTAATGGAACACTAGAAGAGGAAGTCTATGTTGAGAAACCAAAAGGATTCATGTTAACAGAAAATTAGGACTATCTGTGCAAGCTAAAAAAGGCCCTGTATGGTCTTAAGAAAGCCCCCAGAGCATGGTGCTCAAGGCTTGATCAATACCTACAAAAACAAGGATATAAGAGAGGGACTACTGACAACAAAATATATATCAAATTTGAGGATCAAAACATGATTGTTGTGGTGGTATATGTAGATGACATCATATTTGGAAGTAATATTACTATACTAAGGAGAAAGTTTGCAACCAAAATTCAAGAAGAATTTGAAATGTTTATGCTGGGAGAATTGTCCTTCTTCTTAGGTTTACAAGTAAATCAAAAAAAAAAAGGAATATGCATTCCCAAAGACAAATATATCAAGGAAATTCTAAAGAAATTCCAAATGGAATACAATAAACCTATGAATACTCCCATGGTCACTGGATGTAAACTAAGACTAGAATTAGACTCACCAAAAGTGGAACAAACAATGTACAAATCAATGGTTGGAAGTTTTCTCTATTCAACAACAATGAGACCTGACATCATGTAGGCTATAGGACTCGTGGGGAGATTTCAATCCACACCTAAAGAAACTCACTTAAAAGAAGTAAAGAGAATATTCATATATCTTAAAGGCACCTTAGAACTTGGATTATGTTATCCAAAAGATTAAGACTTCAATCTAACTGCATACACTGATGGAGATTGGGCCGGTAGTATACATGATAGGAAAAGCACTAGTAGAGGAGCATTTTTCTTAGGAAAATGTCTGGTAGCATGGCTAAGTAAGAAACAAACATCCACATCACTCTCTATAGCAGATGCAAAATACATTGTTGATGCATCCTGTTGCACACAAGTTCTTTGGATGAAACAAACAGTATAAAATTTACAAATAAGATATGATAATCCCATTACTATTAATTGTGATAACACTAATGCCATAAGTATCTCTAAATATCGAGTAATGCATTATAAACCAAACACATACCAATTAAATACCATTTCCTAAGAGATCAGTGATATGAAAATGAAAGTATTTGTTTTGTTGTTCAAAGTATTGATTTTTCATTAAATAAAATGTGCAAAGTGTTTTTTATAACTGTTTATGAATTTTTGTGTGAGGGAGTGTTGTTTTAATTTATTGTTTAACAACTTTAATTTGAATAACACAGTAGAATAACTTCACCATAAAAACACAACAACATGATGAGGCAGTTCACCCCTCCTGGGCTACATCTGCCAGGTCCAAGGCTCCCAATGGGCATGTCCTTGATATATTATGCTGATCAAATTGGTAATACAGTGAGAAAAATACCTAGACAGATCGAACCAGCTGTGAAAATGAATTCAGGACATAGGAAGAAGCTAAGAATGACTCTGATTTCACCTAAAACAGTGAAGTGTAGTCCAATGCAGCTCCATTTCCCTCACGGTCCTCATGGCTCCCCAAGATTCTCTAAAGTAAAAATTAAAGACACCTCTGTTGGCTCTGCAACCTCTTCCAATCGCTCCAGAATGCTGAGAATACCCGAAATAAAAAAAAAAAATCATCCAAAAAGGTTTAGTCCACAAGAAGTTATGACCCAAAGAAGTTTTGTCCTGCTTTGCCAAAAACAACTCCACCAACTTTGGAGTAATGGGAGTTAGGCCCGCTAATAATGGCAATGGTGCCTAAAAGGTGGAATCCACCCAAAACTATCAGAACCATTTGGTTTAGCATTAATTGTTAGGTGGTGTGGTCACATTAAACCTCCGCATAAACCGTCGGCCTTTATGGTTAACAAACCACATTTTACAACCGTAGCATTAACGTTTACATAACCTCCGCCGCAACATGTGAACCTAATAATAAAAACCACAACCATTGGGGTCTATGGGCCATGGTTCTGGGCTTGTGGTCCGGTGTATAGAGGGCTGGTCCTTAGGGGTTGGCTCCCTTTTTTCCGCCAACCAAAATTTTGACCAATTTTATATATGCCATGTGCCTTAAGGATGGTAAGAACCACCATGAGCCCGGGTAGTTAGGCCTTGGGGCTACCACCTGATCGACCCGCGGTCGAATCTTGCCAGCTCGCTAATTTTTTTTCCACACAAAATCTTCACCGGCTTGGGGCCATGTGGCGGCCTCCGGGCAGGCCCCGTGGTGCCTGCTGAATGGCCACCAAAATGTCCAGTCAAACCAATATCCAATCCTAAAATTTCAAGTGTCGAATGGTGATAGGATGCTGATGGAATATTCCATGGAATATTCTATGGAATATTCTTTTTTTAATTTTTTTTTTTAAATCAAAGTCGACCCTGGTCAAACCAGACTTGAAGAAAATTGTGAATTTCAAACTTGAATAACTTTCACATACAGTGTCAGATTTGAGTGTCGTTCACAGTGCTAGGATCGTATCAAGGAGGCCTAACCAGTCGTTTTGGTTTCAACCACTTCTGAGCAGTTCCAATTTTGAGCATTTTTTTTTCACTTAGGACATGATCACCTGATCACACCTCCCCATTGGGAAGATTTTGGACCCCAAAAGCCTTCAATTACCTATTAAGAAGATGAGGGTACATGTCCCTCACCTTTCTACCTCAATCCACTTTGCCTTACTCGGTTTGCTGCCTTTAAGACCAACCCGAACATAATCAACATTTCCCCTCCTTGAAGTGCATGTCCTTCTGTGAAGGATAGCATCCTCTTTCAATTCATCCAAAAATTCTGGCGAGAAATCCTCTATGGATGGCAGTTGAATGTCACTTTCATAATCAACAATTAAAGGAGGTTCATACAAACGTAAATTTTCCACATTCACAACAGAATACATTTGCATGTATGAAGGCAAATCTAATTGAAAAGCATTATTTCCAACTTTTTTAAGGATCTTGAATGGACCATAACGAAAAGGATTCAACTTTTTACCTTCTCCTTGCATTCTTTCCTTACTAATATGCAACCATATCTCATCCCCTTCTTGAAACTTATGATCAATTTTGTGCTTATCATGCCTCTCCTTGTACTTGCCTTGACTTTTTTCAAGCTGTTCTTAAACTTGCTGATGTATGAGCTAAATTATTTCAATGAACATGCGAGCTTTGTCAATGTCACTATGGTCATCAATGGCCACATCCTTCTCAAGAATAAAAACTAAAGGTGACTTAGGCAAATACCCAAAACAAGCTTCAAAAGGTGAAGTATTTGTAGAAGAGTGTTTGGCCCGGTTGTAAGCATGTTGAATGTAATGCAACTGCTCATCCCAAAGATTGGGATGCTTGCTGCAATAACCTCGCAAAAGATGTACAATGGTTCTGTTCACTACCTTTGTTTGACCATCTGTTTGTGGATGGAAAGAAATACTCTTCTTCAACTTGGTGTCCATCATATTCCATAAATTGGACCAAAAATTCCCAACAAATTTGGAATCCCTGTCACTAACAATAGAAGTAGGAAAGCCATAATGAACTCATACATGTTGAAAATATAAATCAATAGTTTGTTCAGTAGTTATAGATTTCTTACATGGCATAAGAATACACATCTTGCTGAAACGATCAACTACTACATAAAGATAATCATGTTGCTTTCTAGATAATGGTAGCCCTCCAACAAAATCCATAGAAACACTTTCCCATGGTCTAGAAGGTACCGACAATGGCGTATATAAACCAAGCTTCCTATTTCTAGGATTTCTTGTATCACATAATAAACAACCTCTAATGAAACGTGAAACACTATCTACCATGCGAGGCCAATAACAATACCTCTGTAAATGTGCCACTGTTTTGCTTACCTCGAAATGTCCAGCTATGAGAGAAGAATGAGCTTCTCTCATGATGCTTTGTCTCTCCCCCTGTGTTATACATAACTTGCCCATATGAAACAACAAATTATTATGCAAACAATAATCATTCTCCTCAACATGATTCCCTTCACTCAAGTTAGCATGCACATCCTTAAAGTCATCATTTGATGCATACTGTTATATGTAACTCTCATGTACAATAGAATCATTCTTAAATAAGTACTAGCACTAATAATATGCCTTGAAATCATATCAACAACCTTATTGTAAATACCTTTCTTGTACCTTATTACCAAGTGAAATTGTTGTAGGAAGCCCATCCATCTGAAATGTCGTGACTGCTGCAATTTACTTTGCAATTGCAAGTACTGTAAAGGCTGATGGTCGGTATGAACAATTGTTTCTTTGCCCATCAAATAGTGTTTCCATTTTTTGACACTTTGTACCAACGTATACAACTCTTTATCATATGTAGGATAATTCACAACAGCACCATTAAATGTCTCAGAATGAAATGCAACAGGCTTACCATGTTGTAAGAGAACTGCACCCATGGCATAATCACTAGCATCTGTCTGAATCTCGAATGGCTATCTCAAGTCCGGTAATGCAAGGACTGGAGCTGACCTTATATTCTCTTTCAAAGACTCAAAATATTTCTGTTACTTTCCTTCCCATTGGAAAGCACGCTTCACACTAGTCATTGCATGCATAGGAGCTGCTATGGCTGAGAAGTTAGAAATAAACTTCCTCCAATACTGAGCTGCACCCAAAAAACTTCTTACCTCTATAATAGATTTGGGAGTAGGCCAATTCACAATGGCTTCTACTTTGGAAGGATCAATTATCAAAGTTCCTCCTCCTACTATGTTTCCCAAATAAACCAAAGAAGTCTTTCCAAATTCAAACTTTGACATTTTAAGAAATAACTGATTTTCCTTCAAAATATCAAGTACTTTCTTAACATGCATGACATGCTCTTCCCTAGTCTTGCTGAAAATTAAGATGTCATCTAAGTAGACAATAAAAAAATCATCAAGAAAAGGATGTAAGACATCATCCATTACCCGCATGAAAGTTGTAGGTGCATTGCATAAACCAAACGACATAACAAGCCACTCAAAGAGTCCCTATTTGGTTTTAAATGTTGTCTTCCAAATGTCACTTTCTACAATTATAACTTGATGATAACCACTATGTAAGTATAACTTAGTGAAATATTTAGTATCTTTCAGTTTATCCAACAAATAATCTATCCTTGGAAGTGGGTAACAATTCTTTATTGTTATTTTGTTCAATTCCCTGAAGTCCACACACATGTGCCAAGTTCCATCTTTTTTTGGAATCAACACTATCGGTGACCCACATGGCGAAGCACTTGGTCTTATGAATCCTTTGTCCAACAAGTCTTTAATTTGCCTCTTGATTTCAGCATTCTCCATGATAGACAAGCGGTACATGCCGATGTTAGGAAGAGGACAATCTTGATGTAAATGGATTTCATACTGAATCTCCCTTTTAGGAGGCAAACCTGTTGGTTCCTGAAACATCTCATGATGTGCATCAACTACATCATATAAATCTGATTTAAGCTTGGAATCACAATTTTCAAATGACTCATGATTCATATCAACCTTGGGCTTAACCATAAGAAGTACAAAACTCTTACTAGAATTTACTAGCCTTTTTACCTGTCCCGCATTTACCATCGCTATATTTGCCTTCTTGCGATGTGATCTGACAATGAACTCCTTTCCATAATTAAAGAGATGATATTTATTTTCATGGTGATGGAAGATTGCTTTCCTGTCAAATAAGTAAGGACTTCCCAAAACAATTCCTGATATATCAAGCGACACCACATCAAGTTCAACCGTGTCAATAAAGTGTGTAGTTAAGGTGAATCATAATATGCACTTTCTTGAGACTTGTAAGTTTTCATCCTTGCATATCCACCCAAGTGGATAAGGCTTTGGATGTGGAATGGTCTCAAGTTTAAGCTGTTTGACCAAGTCTTTTGATATAAGATTTGCTTGTGACCCACTGTCAAATAGTGTGTCAATTTTAGTATGTTTTGAGACTACCCTCACATGGAACAATTCAATTCTTTCTTCCTCATTAGGATCTTGTACATGACAGTTTGAAGTACTAGTGCTTGGCTTAGTTTCAGTTTCCTTTCCCTTCATACTTTTCAAACCCATGGCTGAAATTTTGGTTTCATCCCCTGAATCATCACCTAAATCTTGAGGTGTAGTTGTAGTAGCTACAGTTTTCTTCTTTCCCTTATTTTTGTTAAACTGTAGTTGTAGTAGCTACAGTTTTCTTCTTTCCCTTGTTTTTGTTAAACTGGTTTCTTTTTTCAGGATGTAATTTCCAACAATTTTTCTCTTCATGGCCCTCTCTTGAACAATGTTTACAAATGACTTTTTCACCCTCTTGTTTGATAGATGCTTTATTTTTGCCTTTTCCCTTAAAGGTTTTATCTTTGTTCTTCCCTTTTAAAGGCTTGTTTCTACCCTCATCAAAAGTGTTTTTCCCTCTAGCCTCTAAACGCGTAGCTTGTACACAAACTTCGTCTAGACTAGTAGGATTGAACATAAGGATAGTATGTTTAAGGTAACTGTGCAAACCACCTATATATTTCAGCAAAGTATCTTGACTTTGTAAGTCTACCCCTAATAAGAGTGCTCTTCTCCTAATTTCTTGGGTATAGTCTTGCACATTTTGTCCCTTAAGCTATCTAAAGTTTTGCCAATTCATTATAGCCTTTTGTAGATGAGCTAATGGATAAAATTGCTTCTTGACTGCAGTAATAAATTCAGTCCATGATAAAGTAATCTTACCATGTTTCTTAATTTCATCCTTGGTCTTGGCTTCCCACCATACCAATGCTTCTCCATCCATTCTTAGCGAGGCTAGTTGTATCTTGGTGTCGTCATCATGAAGGTTTTGAATCCTTAAATAAAATTCCAATTGTCTGATCCAATTGTCAAGTTTCTCTGCATTAACTTCACCGTTAAACATAGGCAATTCAAACTTGACATCAAGCTTTAAAAAAGGATTTTTACCTATGGTTTTCGACTTTTGAGACTGATTAACTGAAGTCGAGGAAGACGACGTAGAGGAAGAGGATGAAGATGGAGATGGTGGATCACCATTTCCTCCATGTACTTTGTTTGACTGCTCATTACTCTTATTTCCTCTTGTGGAACCCTCTCCTTCTTTCTAGTTTTTAGACCCTTCTCTGTCAATCCTATCATTTCTTTCTTGGTAGAGGATCCTTATCATCTCAGTCATATCCAAGAAAGCTTTCCGGAATACCGATTCTTCTTCCTTTGGATCCATCTCTTCAGGAGATTATCCTTCTCTTGAAGACATGCTTGAAGCTTCTTCTAGGGCTCTTGGAGGTGGTTCTTTGACCCTTCTTGGTTGTGGATTAGTTTGTGCACTAACCAAGTTTCCTTCACGTCTCTTGAGTTTTATCCTAGTAAGCATGAAAACTTGCAAACAAATAAATTAATCTTTGCACAAAACAAATGCTGAGTAAAAAATCTAGCTTCTAAGGCTCTAAACCTGGGCTCTGATACCATCTGATCTGAAAATGAAAGTATTTGTTTTTCTTTTCAAAGTATTCATTTTTCATTAAATAAAATGTGCAAAGTGTTTTTGATAATTGTTTATGAATTTTGATATGAGGGAGTGTTGTTTTAAGTTACTGTTTAACAACTTTAATCCGAATAACATAGCAGAAGAACTTCACCATAAACACACAGTAACATGATGAGGCAGTTCACCCCTCCTGGGCTACATCTGTCGGGTCCAAGGCTCCCAAGGGGCATGTCCTTGATATATTATGCTGCTCAAATTGGTAATACAACTAGAAAAGGGCCTAAACAGACTGAACCAGCTGTGAAAATGAATTCAGAACACAGGAAGAAGCTAAGAATGACTCTGATTTCACCTAAAACAATGAAGTGTAGTCCAATGTAGCTCCATTTCCCTCACGGACCTCATGGCTCCCCAAGCTTCTATGAAGTAAAAATGGATGAAAGGAACCTCTGTTGGCTCTAAAACCTCTTCCAATCTCTCCAGAATGCTGAGAATACCCGAAATAAAAAAAAAATTCGTCCAAAAAGGTTTAGTACACAAGAAGTTATGACCCAAAGAAGTTTTGTCCCGCTTTGCCAAACAAAACTACACCAACTTTGGAGTAACGGGAGTTAGGCCCGCTAACAATGGCAATGGCACCTAAAAGGAGGACTCCACCAAAAACTATTGGAACCATTTGGTTTAGCATTAATTGTTAGGTGGTGTGGTCACATTAAACCTCTGCATAAACCGTCGGCCTTTATGGTTAACAAACCACGTTTTACAACAGTGGCATTAACGTTTACATAACCTCCACTGCAACATGTGAACCTAACAACACAAACCACAACTTTCAGGGTCTATGGGCCATGGTTCTGGGCTCATGGTCCCATGTATAGGGGGTTGGACCTTAGGGGTTGGCTCCCTTTTTGCTGCCAACCAAAATTCTGACCAATTTTATATATTCCATGTGCCCTAAGGATGGTAAGAACCACCACGAGCCTAGGCAGTTAGGCCTTGGGGCTGCCACTCGATCGACCCGTGGTCGAATCCTACCAACTCGCTAAATTTTTTTCCACACAAAATCTTCACCGGCCTGGGGCCATGTGGCGGCCTCCGAGAAGGCCTCATGGCGCCCACTGAATGACCACCAAAATGTCCATTCAAACCAATATCCAATCCTAAAATGTCAAGTGTCGAACAGTGATAGGCTGCTGATGGAATATTCTGTGGAATATTCTTTTTTTAATATTTAAAAAAAAAATCAAAGTCGACCCTGATCAAACTGGACTTGAATAAAATTGTGAATTTCAAACTTGAATAACTTTCACATACAGTGTCAGATTTGAGTGTCGTTCATGGTGCCAGGATCATATCGATGAGGCCTAACCATTCGTTCTAGTTTCAACGATTTCTAAGTAGTTTCAATTTTGAGCATTTTTTTTCACTTAGGACATGATCACCTGATCAATCAGGTTACCCAAAAAGTGGTTAAAATATTGTATGTGGACACCAAAGAACAAATTGCAGACATAATCACAAAACCTTTGCCCAGGAGTAATTTTGAAAATATTTGATAGAAATTGGGAGTAGTTCTCATACCTCATTAAAACTATAAAAGTCGTATCAGAAGAAAAGGGGCACATGGTCAGGGGGAGAATTTCCATAGGGGGATCAAAGAAATATCCCCTTTGTCATTGCTATCAAAGGGGAGGAAATTGATAAGCATCATAAATAAAAATATTTCAAAGAAAAGGTTGCCATCAATGCCAAAGGGAGAGAATGTTGGACACAATGGTACGATATTATCGTTGATGTGAACAAGGTGTAGAAGAATCCAATATAAATCCAAATCTCAGAAGGAAGAACATTAGTCAAAGCTCAGAAGATATGACACATTTTAAATAACACACGAGACATAGTTATGCGAGTGAACAAATCCTTTTGTAAAGGATCGAGTTACATGAGATGTTCATTCTTATTTCGGGACAATCCATGATCGTTAGATCGAGGTGAAGTTAGAGGTTGGGAAGTATTAAATCTCAACCTTCAAATCACTCTAAAGGAAAGAAGGTGGTCAACTTCGACGCTGACCACTCCAGTGAAAAGGACTCTAAAATAGGTAAGTTTACCCGAAGGCCGAAGCCCCGAATTCACAAACTCTCATCGACCATCAGATCAGAGGAAGAATAGGAAATATTGTCAAACGTTGATATTGAGTGAAAATATTCAAAGCATGCTAAAGATGAAGGTGGTCAACTCTAGCCTTTACCTACTCCAACAATAAACAACTGAGATAAACCAAGAACTCTTGAACCCCCAAGTTTCAGAATAAACAAAGTCCATAGGATCAAGATAGTTGAAAATATACAGTGGTAGATCTATTCGACACTTTGGAAATAATCAAAGGATGGTATAAAAGTGTCAAAAATTTTGAAGCCACGAAGTAAGACATTTGGCAGAAGAAAAATATGACACATGACCCAATCAGCTAGTGACAAGTCTCAAGGTATAATTGGCACATTGGGTATACAAAAATCATGAATCAAGGTGACACGTGGTAGCCACTCAACTAGTGACCCATAAACAATGAACTCAACAAGATACATCACTTTGGGACTATATCCTCTAAGGATATCCAGCTTCTCCTACTAGCAACACTACATGAAGTGTCGAAGGTCAAAGTCACGAATAATTGAATACCCAAAGAGTGGGAGATCCTTTATGCCTAAGTCTACGGTCCTACATCTTAGACATGTGAATTTTATCAAGCAGGAAGTGCTAATACACTCTTCAATGGAATTTACTCTAGAAGAATTGGAAGACTGCAAAGGCCTGAGTTATGAAACACTGAAGTCCCAAAGTTAATGGGAACCATTCATTCCAAATAAGCAAATAAAACATGACCATCAATATTGATAAGTTATTAAGAACTTGTTTGGCTTAGCGCTTAGTCACCGCCTATGGTCATATGGAATAGAGGTCCTGAAAGTGTGTTTGTGAAAATTTTAACATACAGAGGATAATTTTTCTCTGTCAGGAAGAAACTTTGAACCAGATAGAATATAGATGTTAGAATATAATGTATGTGCTCATTTAACCATAGACAATATCACTATTGTCACCCAACAATAGGCTGAAGCCACCCCTGAGCACCTTAACCTTGACAGAGAATCATTCCGAAAGAAAACCCTAGGTTAGATAGTCAAACAAGATAGCTCACCTATCTCCAAGGATATTACACCAAACAAGAGTAACAAGAGCTGATCAGAGAGTCCAAACCATAACCAAGAGAGAGTCCAAGCCAAAACCTAAATTTTCTAGTTGCAACAACTGCAATGACAACTCTTCTCCAAAATTACGCACAAACTAGCCAATTGTAGTGCGCACAAGTGTCGCTTTTGTAGTTCTGAGAATACTTGCCAGAATGAAGACTGGCCTCCTGTATTTACACTAATTCTAGTAGACTTCATGGGCCAACTTCTCATTATGGGTACTAATTATTTAGTATATAATATTTCCTTTAGTCGACTTCTTCTCTTGGAGGATAATAACTGAATACAAGTCATTCTCTTGAGCTGAATTGTCTTTTAGGGTTATTAACCAACTAATTAGGGTTTCTTCTTGCTTCACGAAATATTCTATTCTCATCAGGTTTACACATGGAGGTAAATACCTCCCGCAACTACCATAATATCAACACTCCCTCCTAGCTAGGGAGGTATTGAAGGTAATGATCTTGAGCACAAACATACCATTCACCTGGTAGCATCAACATAGTCATATAAAATATCTCATGATTATATCATGAGCACCATCATCACTATCAGTGTCATCAACCGCATCATCTCTAGAAACCATACTCCATCTGTGTAATCAGACATGATGTTGGATAAGTCACTCACTCCACAGAGTTACACAAGAGCCATTCTTCTAATCTAGACACATGTCCTAGAAGAATAAATGTCTTGGACCATTTTCTGTCTGGGAAATATTTGTTCATTGATCATCCATCTAGTTGATAATCATTTCCAACATTGCTGATAGTCTTCAAGGCAATCAGAACAATGTCATTCAATGGACACAAATGCATCTATCCATAGTAGTACACAACTACAATCTAGTGGTACACTGCCACACCAAGTAGCACACATATACTTGATCGGTGACATATAGTCACAATTAGTGGAACACATCCACCACAGTAGTATACATATACTGTCCAGAGACATACAATATCCATAACAATCATATCATCCGATATCAACCTGCACAGAAAAATTTGTTATGATATAAAATGAATCATCTAGGCCATTCTTCCACTCACACTTGTGATATCTGGAAGAGCATCTATCCTTAGAAGGTAAAATATCAATGATGAGCTATCTAGACTATTCTTCTCAAGAAAGGAAGACTAATTGTACTAATTTATGAGCTTGGACCATTCACCTATCTGGGCCATTCCTCTGGCACTAAACAAAGTGCAACCTAGAGAGAATGAGTCTTCTCTAAAAAATTCCCATCCCTGATTGCTGAACTTGGTCCATTCACCTATCTGGGCCATTCCTCCGACACTAAACAAAGTGCAACCTGGAGAGAATGAATCCTCCCTAGGGAATGACTGTCCAGACTATTTCCAAAGGAAATGATCATCCTGCACCAACCTCCAAAATGAACCATTCTTAGAAACTTCTCACAACTGTAAGCTTCGAGAGAATGATTGTCTGGTGAGGTGGACCAGTCTTCATGACCACTACTAAGAGTGATCTTCAAGAAGAGAGACTATCCTAGACCATTCCCAATGTTAGCCACAAGGGGAATCGTTTTCTATGGTATATCAACAATCCATCGAATCATTTTCATTACGAAAATGACCATTCGATCTTGACCATTTTATGAACTGGAAAATGCATGTTCGTCAGAAATCTCAAACCATTTTCCGAACTAGAAAGGAACTGCTCATCCTAGACCATTTTTCGAACTTGAAAAATGATTGTCCATAAATCAATAACACATTAGTGCTCCCTCCCAACCTAAGAGTCATCTCTTCCTTTTTCAATAAGGAAGTCGTCTCCACGAGCTCCATCTTGAGTACACAAAATCTTTCATCTTGGACAAAGGATTTACCAAAATGTCTGCTTATCTTCTCATCTGTGGAGATATATATTGGAGAACCACATTCTCTTTTTTGGAATTCATCACGGAGAATGTAATGCTTGATCTCAATGTACTTCGGTCTTTCTGGAACACTGGTTTTCTGAAGTCTTCATATAGCTATGATCATTATAGTATATCATAGTTGAATCCAACTCTTTTGTTTTGTGCTAGCTCATAACATCACAGAAAAGGTCAAACTAGAACATGTCCAAGTGGTACTTCTTCTGCCATCATGAGGGTTTGTCATAGATTAGCAATTCATCATCCTGATCTTCTGAGTAACCATTCTGATACAATATATATGTTATATAAAGTTTTTCACCATGCTTTTCCTGTGCTTTGGAGGTTCTCCACCAATTTGTCTTCTTTCATCTACATACAAGGTTCTCTTTCTATTATACCTCAAAGCCTTGAGGTTACTTTTCATACGCTATTTGTTCAATTATTCTAGAGAACAATATTTGCATTCATCTGATGTAATATCCGATATTGTGGATGATATAATGGCTCATGTAGAGGTATGTCTAGTTTACTGGAACAAACAATCATCATAGTCTTCTCCCTCTATCTAGGAGAACCTCTAGTTCTAGATCTTGCAATTCTTTCATTCATAAGTCTTCGATACTATGTTCTTCATCACAAATTTTAGTTCCTCTTCTTGATTTATTTTAGTGAGTTCATATCAGGCTGGTAGTCTTGTGATTCTTGATATGATGATTGGTTGTTTTGGTTTTTCTTTCTTTCTTGGAATCTTCATGTTCTTCCTCATGTTTCTCTTTAGCTCTTGGGTCCATGGAGTTTTCTATAGATTCCATGCCCTAAAGATTCCAACTTCTTTCTTTCAACATAGAATCATGGATGTGGATGGACAACCGAGGATATTTTAAGGCTTCTTTTCGAAGAAGACTTCTTCTAAAGTCAAACTGAACACATACTGATTTTCATGGCTGCTACCATGGATATATACTTCATCATCTTCAATGGATCATATGATTATCTCCCTCCTAATCCTTGCTTCATGTATGAATTTATATATAATCAGCTCCCTCCATCTAATAGAGTCCACGCTTTCATCTGCATCCTTATTGCCTTCTGCAAAGTGTCGTAAGTCTTTCTCCAATTTCCTCTTGATTGCTGACTTCTTTCTATCTTCACTTCTTCTAGGTTTCTTCAAGATTGATTCTGATTTCGACTTTTCTTGCCACTGTTAATTATGTAATAACTTCCACATGAATTGTTACCTGGGTTTGTTGATGTACTTTATCCTTTCATGTGTATTTCCTTTGTCTTATAGTCATTGTGATACAAATCCTTTCATAGGTATAGTTTCTCTTTGAACATATTATCTTCTAGGAAATAGATATGCAAGATATGTACAAAAAACATGGTATGTACAAGATCTATGAAGAGTATTGTTACCTTGTCTTAGAAGAAGAAGTCTATTTCATACTGCTTAGTCTTATTTGAAGGTTCCTTTTCCTCAACAACTGATACTTCGTGTGTCTCCTTCCTTTTCTTTAGCTCGGGACAATGATTCTTGTAGTGACCATATTTTTGACAGTTGAAGCATTGTGTTTCTCACATATCTTTCTCTTGACTTGGCTTATTACTTGAGCCAAACTTCCTTTTGTCCCTAAAATTCTTGAATCTTGCTGTGAAGGCTTGATCATCGTATTTGTTTTGGGGTTTCTCTTTTTCACTGATCCTTGATTCTTCTTGTGCACAACAAGTCCAAAGTTCTTCAAATGTAGGATACTCCTTCCTTGTGTTCATGCTTGCGGAAAATGCATCCCATGTCTTGGGAAGACCATTGAGAACTATATTTACCAATTCCTTCTCTAAAATGATCTCTTCAATGACTCGTAGTTTATCTCTCAACTGAGATATTCTCACAAAGTATGATGTTATGCTGTCATCATCATTCATTTTCTTGTCACAGAGCTCATTCTTCAAACTCATTACTTGTCCAATGTTTCTAACTGAGAAGCGGTTTGTTAGGGAATCATACATCGTCTTAGAAAAATAAAGGTGGGAGATGTAGGGTATCAAGTGGTATTTTATATAATCCACTATGATACTCATGGCATTGATGTCATTGTCTTTGAACTTCTCCATAACTACAATGTTTTGCGGTTCCTTCTCTTTTCCTTTTTCAAACTCTGGTTCCACAATATTTCCTTTCACAATATCCAACACTTTGTTCTTGGCAAGGATGAGATAAATCCTTGTATTCCATGCTCTGAAGTTAGAATCCCCATATAACTTGTTTTCTGACTTCATAGAGTAAGTCATGGCTTCTTTGACTTGGTCAACCCTAGATTTGACCAAAAACTCAAACTTAACGTATTGGATTACTGAGAGTATCAAGAGATGTGCTAGGATAGGGTGCACTAGTATATCTAGAAATTAGGTCAATCCATTCACTTAAGGCGCCTCAACGAGAGGGTTAGGTTATCTGCAACTACACCTGCTAGTAACCCTAGCAGTAGTGCTTTGGTAACTGCTCTTGCTAGAAACCCTAGCGACAGTTCTTCAACGAGCTTAGTATCCTTATGTCTATGCTCCCTTCCAGTGGTTATACTAAATGAAGGAGGTTTGGGCCCATAACCTGTTAGAATATAAAGTATGTGCTCATTTAACCATAGCCAATATCACTGTTGTCACCCAACCATAGGCCGAAGCCACCCTCGAGCACCTTAACCTTGACATAGAATCATTTTGATAGAAAACCATAGGCTAGATAGCCAAACAAGATAGCGCACCTCTCTCCAAGGATAGCACACCAAACAAGAGTAACAAGAGCTGATCAAAGAATCCAAACCATAACCAAGAGAGAGTCCAAGCCAAAACCGAAATTTGCTAGCTGTAGTAGCTGGAACAACAACTCTCCTCCAAACTTGCACACACACTAGCCAACTATAGTGCGCACAAGTGTTGCTTCTAAAGTTCTGAGAATACTTTCCAAAATGAAGACTGGCCTCCTGTAATTATACTAATTCTGGCAGACTGCATGGGCCGACTTCTCATTCTAGGTACTAATTCTTTAGTATATAATATTTCCTTTAGCCGACTTCTTCTCTTGTTGGCTAATAACCTAATACAAGTCATTCTCTTGAGAGAACTTGTCTTCTAGGGTTATTAACCAACTAATTAGGGTTTCTTCTTGCTTCCTGGAATATTCTATTCTCATCAGGTTTACACGTGGAGGTAAATACCTCCTGCAACTACCATAATATCAACACTAGATTCTGTCCTGATTGATATTAAGTGATCAAGTACATCCAATGCATTGGAAAGCTAATCAAAAATCTCAAATAAGATCTATTGGAGAACTAGGGATGCAACAAAAGATTAAGAATGAAATAAAGAGGCATGGGATCGAGTTAAAATAAATTGATCCATACCTGTGATCGATTTATGAAAATCCCTCTTACTAAATTGAAAATATTTCATGTTAATGTCTGAATAATAGAGGAAGATATTAATTCTAAATTAAAAGAAAAATATTATTACTATTAATTTAAATGAAGAGGTGAAATGCTCCAAAGAAAGGGACACAATGATTCAACGCTCACACCAGTTGGAAGATGTAACAACCCTAGTTGAATATATGCTTAGGGATTATTAAGAAAAATTAATTAGGTAATTAATTGTCCTAACATGGTTTTAATTAAACAAATATTGGCATGATAATGTTAATTAAATATTTGTCCCCGAGGTGTATGACAGTCGGTGACAGAGTGTGTTGTTAAGCCACTCCGTGTTGAAAAGTCACTGGTTCGAAACC
Source organism: Picea engelmannii (assembly GCA_009831015.1). Lineage (NCBI taxonomy): Eukaryota > Viridiplantae > Streptophyta > Pinopsida > Pinales > Pinaceae > Picea > Picea engelmannii. The sequence continues at coordinate 560,267 of ML780261.1, read as the reverse complement.
TACGGGGACAAAAAATCCAACCATGTTAAGGGTTGGTGTGGCTCAGGCCGGGTGCAATCCCCAGGTGATTTTGACGGCTTAGATGCCCCTGAGTCATGGTTTATCAAGCCAAAGGTTAATCCTGATGCCAAGAAGGTCCGAACCAATTAACAAACAAAAAAAAAATATTAATTAAATATTTATTAATTAATTGATTGTTATAACTTTTGATTGATTAATTAATTAATTACCTATCACATTCAATGACTAGGGTAATAAATTAAGAGGGTTAATAATTTTAATTTGTTTAATTAAATGATTTACGTATGCGGGAGGGGATAAGACATTAAATATAAGGATAAGATATTAATAAGGGGATAAGACATTAAATAAAGAGATAATATAATAATGAAGGGATAAGATATTAATGAGCTGGAAGAGAGTCGGTGGAGGGGCATATGACAAGAGGAGTCTTACGAGGAGTAGGATGATTATTTTTGGGGGGAGGAAGCATTTTGGAGGGGGGAGAGTTCTAGTTTCTGGGCTTGGATTTTCTGTTTCTATGTTGGAGTTATGCAGTCTTGGAGGATCATTATGGGGGGCATCGAGTTGCTAGGGGTTTTGGGCACGTGGGCCAGGATATCCTTACGGTATCTTGGATCTAGGAAGCTAGACAGGCTGCTCCTAGCTGGCAGGGAGGAAACACGGTTTGGGCAGAGTTGGTCAGTGCATCAGGAAGTAGCAAAGCAACAGGCTAGACAACTAGGTCAACAGAGAAATTAGCATCAGGAAGAGGTAATTAAATTTTATTATGTTAAGTTATTTTTCATGCTGTAAATAGATTTGAATTCCAACAGAAATTTAATGCTTGTAGGATGTGAATGAAATGATTTACGTATAGAGAAAGGAAATATATGTTAATTGAATTAAAAGTTGTATTTTATGGTCCTTACACATGGTATCAGAGCTCCAGTTTGAAGCACTGGAGACTTAAGGGCCTACCTACCCGCTTACCCAACTTAGAAATGGAATTGTACCCTCCAAGTCCCAGCGCCACCTCCACCTAACCTGCAAGCCAAGTATACATTTTGATTTTAGTATATACACAAATCTATATATAATATATAAACAATATGTCTGGAAAACAAAATTGGTTTAATATTATACGTATTTAAAGTGTTAAATAAATTTTGGCACTTGGCTCAATTAAACAAACAATATATATNTACTAAAAGAAAACAAATTAAAATAATGGGCATATAGAATGATTAGGAGGATATGTTTTAGCTCATCAAAGTGAACTCAGATACATAATCCCTCACTATGCCTATTACAACAATAATCTTCAACATTATGCTTTTAAGATATTGACACACAAAGAAAAAGGGGCGTAACTTCTTTTATCAAATACTGACCATCAATAAATAACGTCGACTCACCCTCTCCCAGCTCTTCCCTTTCTGTCCACATTCACTACACAACATGCATCAGATGTCCATTTCACCAGAGACATTGACTGAGTCAGACTACACCAGCCAGAAAGAATAACTACATACATAGATACAAAAGGAGGGAGGTTGCAATCCAAAATCGTGCACTACAGTGGTGTGATCATGGTTGTTGCTGGAAGATGCAAGGTGGTCACACAAAAATTAGAAGCTAAATATCTTCCAGCGTACCAGGTGATCATGGCCATTGTAAATTTCTCGTAGTATGCCTGGCAGATATGCAAGGCGAGGAAAAAGCCAACTCGTCGACTCGAGGAGCTGCCTTCGCTAATACAATTTATTGGTATGTCTCACCTTTGTCTGGCGACTCGAACGATGAGATCATTGATGCCAATCACCCTCATTTTCATTTATCTTCGTAGTGTTTAAGGTGGCCAACAAGTGTCTACTATATTTGCGTTCTCCAAGCCAATCCCTTTTTCGAAGTCACCACAGAAAGAATCCCGTCATAATAGGTGCCTCTACATAGCTTCATGCAAAGTGTGTGGTTCCGCTGCTTTAATGAATCCATGATCGATCCATTGTGGAGCTCCCTTTTTCAAAGACAGATAAAATAACAGTCCCATATTCTTAAACATGAGATTTAGTTTCTCTTAAAGAAATTATGATATTCCGTCTTTGTGAAAACAACCTTCGTATCCATAGCAATAGCTGCCAAATTAGGTCAAATCCATCTTTTTGGTATGAAATACACAAACCAATTCACCTGTTTCAATTGCTTCTCTGGAAAATCTACTACTGATGGATCATTAACTGGATTTGGAACTGGAATGGGAAAAGTAGTAGATCCAAATCGAGTAGATTCAACTATTTGGAACAGTGCCAAATGAATAACTTCGGGGATCTTCTTGGGAATGGCACTGGTGCTTATTTGCGCCATGTCATATACGCATTTACGTAGACCGAGGTAGATTCAGGTCAGTTAGGCTTAGGTAGGTAGGCTTAGGCAGGGACTGAAATAACACATATTTTATTTCTTTCAAAGCCAGAGAAAGAGCATATGATGATGGTGTAGCTGGGTTGTTGGCCTCCTAACCTTTAGCTTGTGTGGGGCTTGACCTTTAGCTTCTGTGATTGGATTTCGGGTGGAAGGTAGAACCTAAAGATGAAAAACAAAGTAAATAAACCTTCGCTGTGTTGCATTTTCAGGTCTAAAATGATATATTTCGAATTTGGGGTCCATAACTATCTGCCAGGAAGTCACACAAATATTTTAGTGCACCTGTAGTGAAGAAACCAGAAGCTAGTCTAAACTAAGAGAGAGGAGGAACCGTTGAATTTTTTTTTTTTTGAGCAGTGTGAGAGAGGAGGAACCCATGGGGAGGAGCCGCACGCTACACAATTTTTTTTTATTAATAATAAAAAAAAAAAATTCTTCAAAGGTTTGAGCTGATATTCGTTAGTTATTGAAAAAAAAAATTAACTTCTAGAAAGCTAAACTTGGGCTTAAAATGATTTACATTAGGGTAAGCTAAATTGAACCAGAGTGAACAATTTGGATATCTTGATAGGATATACAGATAATAGTGCCATAAGATGGGAAAAATAGAGTATCTCCTGAAACGAAATGCGAAAGTATATAATGTTATTTGTATGGCTAGAAAACATGCCCGGGGCTGCATGGCATAACACAGAAATCCTTCTGCTTATGTGACAGGTATGAGCGGATTAGTTCTGCCAAGAGCCCCAATACTTGCACCCAGCCTATATTTTTTGACATGACATATGAGATGGGTAGACCCCAGCGAAAATAGAACCCTCAACTTCGTGAACAAAAACTTCTCAGAGATATCAAGAGTCTCTCCATCCAACCAGCTACCCATTTCGAAGTGTTTCACCCTCCCCATCGACTGTTAAACCAACCCCTATATATAAAAAAAAACATTGCAAGTCGATACACAGGTTAGCCCATATAAAAAAAAGATTATATAATAACAAAATATATATATATATAATTAAATTAAGCACCCAAACAGAGAGCAATGCCACCACTAGCACACAGCTCCTTCGCTGAATCCTCATCTGAAATTGCCCCCTCGCCTTTCATTTTTCAGGCTCGAAATCAACACGCACAGGCAACACGCACCAAATACAGGAACCCCACGCATTTATGCCAAAGCCCGAGGTCGAGTCACAATGCATCACTAATGCACAAGGTTCCATGAGGAGGAGATGCATATAATGTGCACAATGCCAACCCCGACCTATTAGTCACAAGACAACCCACACCAGGCGCAAGGGAGAGAGAGTCCACGAGGGATCTAAAACAATTTATGAGCACCAACGACCAACATAGAACCATAGCTCTATGACAGAGACCGAGGGAGGAACCAGACCCTGGCCGCGCCTCAGTCCCACCTTCACCCTCGACGTGCAAACCCACCAGACGACACAACAAATGAAAGAGGAATAGTAAAGTTTAGGGTTAAAAGATCATTTTTTTTTATTATTTTCAGAAATAAGTGGGAGTAACATGTGGAGCGCATGAAAAATACACGTTAGTACGTGTTGGGTAAGTTCATTTGATTTTATTTATTTTTTCAAATAATTTTATTTATTTCTCTTTTCTTTATGATATAAATTTCTTAAAACAAAAATAAAAATAAATAAATAATATATAAAAATAAATATTAATAAACCAACAAATTATAAATTAAGTTTAAATCAATAAAAAGAATGGGATTTTATTTTATTTTATTTTAATTTAAGGGTGAGTGTTTAGATTTAAAATATATATATATATATATATATATATATATATATATATCATTTGATATATTAAAAAAAAAATCAAATTAAAGATTTAATTAAAGTGTAATCATTAAGTTTAATAAAACTTAATTATTAAGTTTAATAAAGTTTAATTAGTAAGTTTAAGTAAAGTTAATTAGTTTAATTTAGGAAAAATAAAGTTAAACTAAATTAAAAAGTTAATTAAAATGTTAGAGGGTCAATGGGTTTTGAAACCAAGGCCACCCACCAAGCGAAGCGCCTTAAGAAGAGCACTAACACCAACGTGCCCTCATAAGTCTTTACAAATAAATTCTTATACTTAAATAGATTAATGGTAACACTGTAGGATTAGAGTGGTATCATTATTAGGAAGATACAGTATGAAGATTAAGACTAACTGGCTTATTACCTGACCTATTGATCTGGAGCCAGCTAATCGAGTTGAATCATAACTAGTGAATGCACCAGAAATCAAGGTAAAGGCTTATTTAGCGCTGCTGATCTTTGTATCCCGAAGTATAAACTCCGATTTTCCAAGCGTCATGCTCACGAGACCTTACACACAATTCATCAAGCCAATTGTTGAGCCCTTTCATTCCATTCCACCAGTCAAAGCCAAGCGCTAAGCTCCAAAGCTTGAAACCATGCTACAATCCTTAAAAGACTTGCACCTACAACCACCAAGACACGCAATTCAACGCTTATGTACAACGTGCCAAGGAAAGATCACGAGTCAAGCATCAGAGGATATTTAGTGGTAAGCAAAATGTTAAAATGACTTAGACTAGGACAAGAGGGAAGGAGGCAACATATGCACTATGAGAGTAAGCAAGAGGAATTGATGAGTATGGCGCAAGGCTAACGTAGCTACAGGGCAAGGGAACCGATAGTTTTTTTTTTAGGGAAAAGAAATCAATCTTAGATGCGTAATCCTAATCCTAACCTAGCCAATCCCCTAAAGAGAGTAATGTCTGTTTACAGACAAGTAAAGAAAACTTATGCCTAACCCTGTTTCTAGTTTGAGTAGCACCAATTTGAAACGTCCTTGAACTCACCTTGACAACTTTGGCTGATGCAGGCTAAAGCATACAGGATGGTCAGGACTCGAGGGAATCGAGGCAGGGGAGCATCGTCGCAAGCACCACCAATACCACCAGTGCCACCACCACCATTTCCCGAACTAGCTCTCATACTACACTCGTTGGAGGCCATTAATGAGAATTTAAAGGGGCGACAACTAGCAGGGACCGAAGTGGAACCCCCACCATCTGGAACGGGTAATCCAGAAGCATCAAGGGATTCAGGGGGAGGAACTCCACCCGAAGACATCACATGAGAATTGTAGAAGATCAAACTTCTAGAGTTTGTTGGGGGTCGCGCCAATGAATGCATGGAAGCATGGTTGGAAGGCATGACAAGGTGTTTTGCCTTAAGGGACTATGCGTCCAACTCAAAGGCAAAGATCGCAACTTTTTAGTTAAGAGACAACGCCTTTAACTGGTGGGGAAACCTAGAAAGACAACTACACCTTACTCCAGACACTGTATCTTGGGAAATTTTTGAGGAGAGGCTCCGAATGAAATATCTGCCAGCGTATTACGAGGAACAACAGGTAGGGGCATTTCATGCCTTAGTACAGGGAAACAGAACTGTAGAAGAATATGCGATCAAATTTATGGAATTGGTCAAATATGTTTTGTATATGGATAATGACCAACAACAGGTAGAACACTTCATCTATGGATTGAACCCTAAGATAAGAGCTATGGTGCGGATGTGGAAACCATCTTCAGTAGCGAAAGAGGTGGAAAATGTGCGTTATGTGGAGGAACACATGAACTTAACCAGGGGTACAAGACCAAAATTTGCACATCGTCTTGGATTCGTAGGGAAGGCCCCGAGGACATTTCCCAGGGGAGGGGGCTCAAGGCCACTGCCATATGGTAACAGAGTCGTGCCAAGGACAGTAGCCGCAGGGATTTCAATGGAAGCGAGTGAAAAATCTTGTTCATTGCCAATGATGCAGATAGGTCCATGACCATCTTAGGGAACAACTATTAGGGGCAAGGGTTCTAGGGGAAGGAACTCATTTCAGAGACAGTCACATAACAATGCACATGTTCAATCTTGTGTTACCTGTTGGAGGTGTGGAGGACCCCATTACCAGTGTGACTTCCTAGAGTTACAATCAGGGTTTGTGCATAGAGAAGGAAAGGCACCGATGGGGAGATCAAGTAGCAGCCACTAGATTTATGGAGCGGTTAATAATCGCTAGGTCGAACATCAATCCACGGTGGTGGAGTCATCAGGTACACTAAATCATATCAATGTTAAGATTTTATTTGATTCTGGTGCTATAGATAGTTTCATTTCACCATCTACATTAGAAAAGAGTGGGTTGGCAGCCTACAAGCATGATGAATTTAAACAAGTCGAGATGGCTTCGGGGGAAAAACAAGTGGTAGGACCTAGTGTTGATAATTGTATAGTAGACCTGGGAGTATGTACTACCAGGTTGAAGGTATACATCACTGCTCTTGGGGCGTATGACCTAATCCTTGGAATGGATTGGTTAGCAGCTCACCGAGTCTTGGTAGATTGTTTCATAAAGAGGGTGCTTTGTGTCAACGATGAAGGAAGACCAGTAGAGATCCAGGGTGTATGGAGAAAAGTGTCGTTACACTTTATATCAACTATGAAGGTTAAGTTATGCTTGAGGCAAGGGTGTCGACTTTATGTAGTGGAAGCAGTGAAGGAAAGGAAGGGACCCTCATTGGATCAGTACCCAGTATTGTTAGAATTTAAGGATGTTTTTCCGAACGAGTTACAAGGATTAGCTCTTGAGAGGGAGTTTGATTTTACTATTGAGCTAAAACCTGGTGCAGAACCAATCTCCAAGAATTCGTATCGGATGATAGTGCCAAAACTTTGTGAATTAAAATGCAGTTGAAAGAGTTACTGGACTTAAGGCTAATAAGGCCCAGTGTCTCACCTTGGGGCGCACTTGTAATTTTTGTAAATATGAAGGATGGATCCTTACGACTGTGTATATACTACAGGGACTTAAATCATGCTACAGTGAAAAATAGGTACCCAATGCTGTGAATAGATGACCTCTTCGATTAGATGAAAGGAGCAACGGTATTGTCAAAGATCGATTTGTGATTAGGGTATCATCAGTTAAGGATTAAGGAAGGCGATATCCCAAAAACTACCTTTCGAACTCAGTTTGGACATTATGAGCTCATCATAGTACCTTTTGGATTGACCAATGCACCAGAAGTATTCGTGAGCCTCATGAACGACGTATTCTAGAAGTACTTAGATCGATTTGTACAAGTCTTTCTAGATGACATCCTCATCTATTCCAAGAATGAAAGAGAACATGAGGAACACTTGTGAGTAGTGTTGTCCTTCCTTAGAGAGAACAAATTGTATGGGAAGTTGTCAAAGTGTTCCTTCTTCCAGAAATAAATTCATTATTTAGGTCATATCATTTCCGGCGAAGGAATCTCTGTGGACCCAGAAAAGGTAAAGACCATTATGGAGTGGCCAATGCCGAAAAATGTCCATGAGCTGAGAAGCTTCATGGGGCTAGCAGGTTATTATCGAATATTTGTGGAAGGATTCTCAAAAATAGCGAAACCCATCACCACTTTGCAATGCAAGGGGGTCAGGTATGAATGGACAGAAGAATGTTTTAGTGCATTCATTGAGCTTAACAGGTTACTAACTAGTGTGCCAATTCTACGAGTGCTGGATATGGAAAAGGACTTCATAGTCTGTACGGATGCCTTGAAGCAAGGTTTGGGGGCCGTGCTAATGCAGGATGGAGAAGTGATAGCTTATGCGTCAAGGAAGTTGAAGAAACATGAAGAGCTATACGCGACTCATGATTTAGAGTTGGCAGCTATAATGCTAGCTCTGAAAATTTGGAGGCACTATCTTGTGGGGCGAAACTTTGAGCTCAAAAAGGAACATCAAAGTTTAAAACATCTCTTCACTCAAAGAGATATGAATGCCAGGCAAAGGCGATGGAGTGAGTTTATGAGTGAGTATGATTTTGGTATTTCGTATATCAAGGGAAAGGATGTGGTCGCATATGCCTTGAGTAGGATACCACGTATCTTCTCCTTGGTACCCTTAAAGGTCAATCTGAGGGAACATGTGTTGACACAACTCTAAGGAGACAGTTGGTATTTAAAGGTTACTTCAAACCTATAGATCGGGAGGCAGTTAGATCCAAAGTATGAAGGATATAGTCTGGAAGCAGATGGATTGTTAAGATATCGAGGAAGGATGTACATCCTTGAGAATGGGGATATTCGAAGCATCATACTGAAGGAAGACCATAGAGCACTTTATTGTGTGCATCCAGGTGTGAAGAAGATGTACACAGATATATGGAAGCTCTTCTTCTAGGTAGGCATGAAGCACGATGTAGTCCATTTCGTCACCAAGTGCCTAGAATGTCAACAAGTGAAAACCGACCACCATCACCTAGCAGGCCTCCTACAACCACATGATGTTCCTATGTCCATGTGGGAAGTCATCTCTATGGATTTTGTTGTGGGGTTTCTACTCACATCTCATAGACACAATGCCATTCTTGTGATAGTGGATAAGTTAACCAAGAGTGCTCATTTTATTCCGATTAGATACACTTACAATGTCACTGATGTAGCACGTGTGTTTGTAAGCGAGGTTATACATTTGCACGAGATACCTAAGAAGATCATTTCAGATAGGGACTCCAGATTCACTTCTAGGTTCTGGACAAGTTTGCAGTCAGCGTTGGGGACTCAGTTGAACTTAAGCACAAATTATCATCTTGAAACAAATGGGAAAACTGAGAGAGTAAATCAAGTCATGGAAGACATGCTCAGGATGTATGTCATGGATAATCAAACCTAGTGGGAGAAGTACCTACCTTTGGTAGAGTTTGCCTACAATAACAGTTTTCATAGCTCCATTAGAATTCCACCCTATGAAGCTTTGTATGGAAGGCCATGCAGAATACCATTGAGTTGGGATAGACTAGAAGATTGAGTAACAGTTGGGCCATAATTGATTCAAGAGATGGAGGAAAAGGTGATTCATATTAGGCAGAGACTAAAGGAAGCACATGATAGGCAGAAAAGTTATGCGGATGCACATAGGACCGACCAAAGTTATGAAGTGAGAGACTGGGTTTTCATTTGCATCAGGCCTAATAAGAGTACCATATGGTTCGGGAAGGGGACAAAGTTGTCACCTCGTGTAACACCCTGTTTCCCCCAATTTGTAAAAATAACTGGACTGGCCAAAACTGTGGAAAACTCATGAATGTGAATATGTGATGTGAATGGACCTTATGGAAAAGGTCAATAAATGTGAATAACATTATGAATTTATATTGCAGGACTGCTGAGAGGGGATGTGCAGAAAAAGAGACCACGATGGTGGTGGAAGGCACCTGGAAAGGTGTCGTTAACTTCCACCGAGAATTAATACCGTATTTGGACTTCACTGGCCCAGAGAACCAAAAGCGGCTCGCTGGCCCCGAATTAAATGTCTCGTAGGATGGAAGGTTGATGGATCCTCAGGAATTAATGAGGGATGGGGAGGTGAACCGCCCATCCATAGAGCCATCATGTCTGACCAGTGTGAGGGAAATCACGCCACACGCAACCTCGCAAGAGGATAAGGCGTGGGGTAGAAGCGATTGGGGGAAGACGCGAGGGGAGAAAGGGAACTCTAGCAATATGCAGAGTGAGTGATAGGAGAGAGGAAGGAGACTAACCTTCGCTCCTAGTCACTGGAAAACAGAGACGCAGTCTCACAACATTGTGGTCTCAGCTCGGGGGTGGCTAGTGGTAAATCCGCTGGGAGTCGCTCAGCCTACGGTTGGGTGGAAACGAGCACCCCTCTCAGCAGTTGCTTGACCCCTGGTGTTATTTCTGGTGTGGCATCTTGAAATATATATATGTTTATTCTGATAATTATGCCCATAAGTTGTGAAACAATGAATGATTTCATTGTAAGAATGTCTGTATGGTGTTTTGATCAACGCTGGTAGATGCATGTTTATAATGGAAAGACTATGTATGGCTTATGTCTTCATAAATCGCTATTTATATGCTTACCGACCTAATTCCGACCGCATGTCTGATTCATGGGAGAAAGGTACCCTTATAGGCCTCAGATAGTACCCTGGGTAAAAACCTCCCCATAGAGATACCCTCCTTGAAAAGCCCATCAAGAACCGGGAAAGAGAATGTGAAGGCCCAAGGCTTTAGTAACCCTGCACGAGGAGGAACAATCCTCTTGAAAACTCGAGATGGCAGCATAAGGATGAAGTGCCGAATCGACGGACAAGATTCCATCGAGAAATCTGTGGTCACTCACGACCGTCAGATCGGAGGAAGAAGATGGAGTGTTAAGTGCCTTATCCCTGATAAGTGTCGAATCGATGGATGAGATCCCGTCAGGAGATCTGTGGTCACTCACGACCGTCAGAACAGAAGAATAAGCTGGAAGGTTAAGTACCTTGACCCTAAATAGGTGTTTATCGACAAACGAGATTTCGTTGAGAAATCTGCGGTCACACCCGACTGTTAGATTGGTAGGAGAAAGTAGGGTGTTAAACGCCTTACCACTTGGTTTCTCTGTGTCTTCATGGGAAGCGAAGAGATCGGGATCGTATATCCCCAAGGTCCATGAGAACATCTGGACCATTGATTTTTCCACGACCAGGAAGTCGTGGGCGAATGCACAAGTTAGAAACCTGTCTGAGCCGATAGATCTCGGTTGAAAAACCCGATAGTTGTTGGATCCGTCAGGAGTTACCTGAGGGTTAAAACCCCAGTGTATAGGGGTGAAAGCCCTGGGATAGATTGGAACCATTCGAATGACAGAGGCCACGTGTCATAAGATTACCCATTTCAGGGAATCAGGAATCATGAATTTGAAAGTCCCGGTGACGAGAGTTTAGGATTTTCCATGGTGAAAACCACGAGATAGATCTGAACCATCCGAATGACGGAGGCCATGTGTCGTAAGATTACCCATTTTGGAGAATCGGGAATCATGAATTCGGAAGTTCTGGTGACGAGAGTTCAGGATTTTCCATGGTGAAAACCCTGGGACAGATCTGGACCATCCAATTTCCGGAGGTTACATGTCAAGAGATTTACCGCATCGGGAAACTAGGGATCGAGAATTCGAGAGTCCCGTGATCGAGAGTTCGGACTCTCGTGATGATAAACCCCGATGAATGGATGAGATTCTTTCGAAGGATTTCAGGGTTTGTAATGACCGTTAGATGTGAGGAAGAGATGTTGGATTTAAGCCAGGGCATGAATGTGCATTAAGGTAAGTAACGAGCAGATCTGGACGACTAGAGTCCACCTGCCCAGATCTACAACTGAGGTTTCATTCTGGAGCGCCCTTGCTATTCTGCCTTTAGTGCTGGGGGGGGGGATCCAGAATCAGACATGCAACTCTTGAACGATTGAGATTCATTCACCTTGATCAACGGTGCTCAGGTGAATTACAGACCCCCCTTGCCATTCTGTCTTTAATGGGGAGGGGGGTCCGGAATAGTGTGGCATGTGAAGTGGGGCCCCCTCCTGTCCTGTTGACTACCGTGTCGCACTTCCCCCTTTGCCACCTGTATTTCACTTAACCATGCGACGGGGCCTGTCCTCATTGGTTGTTCTCTAGCCCTGTTGGGATTCATCCCTATTGGCAGGACGCTAGCCCTGTCGAGGTTCGGCGGTTGCAGAGTCGAACGATTCAACAACCCTGTAGCACCGAGGCACGAAATACAAAGAGGCACTGCGATTATTTGAACTATGACCATGACCCGCGACCACATGAGAACGGTGAGAGAGAAAGAGCTAGCTTGCGCTAGGCCTCCGTAGGTAGTTTGGGGGCTCTGATTAAGCAGAAGACCAGAAAAAATTGATTGAGGTAGTGGGTATGTGACAAAGTGGTATCAGATCATGGGTGAAACACTTGGCCTACTTGGGCTCAAGAATGAGCCGCGTAAGAAGACATTGTCATCTGTGTTTTCTCCTTAAGAAGAAGGATTGCAGGATGAAACTGTAGTCTGGGACATGAACTTCGTTGTCTTGTTTTAGTGTTACGATGGCTACCTACTAAAGTAGGCAGAGTCTCTTGCAATTGAGATGGATGGATAGATAAGGATTAAGAACCAAATGAAAAACCCCTGTTATATGGGTATACATGTGAAAATATGAATTTATGCGTAGGTTATAAAAATGTATCTAACTCCTGACTAACAACTAACATTTGTCTTTCTGCCAAGAAGACGATCAGCCGCGGGACTTTACAGACGCAGAAAGTGGTGACTCACCAAGATATGGGAGAAGGCTCCCACAATAGAGACGAAGAGTCTGACAAAATAAGTGCAATAGGAACCCCTCCAAATCTAGCCGAGACTGTGAGGAGTCTCATGGTTGAATTGCAAAGCTGCAAGACCGACAATGAAAGGATGATGAAAGAACAAGAAAAGCAAATTGAAATTAATGCAGTTTTACTGTAGAGCTTATCCGACCTACAACGACAAATGAAACATGAACTCGAGATGCAGAAACATGGTCATATCAGTGGCCATACTGAGAGGAGCACCTCAAGAAAGTTCCACCCTAGAGGTAAAGGACCAGTGCCAGATGATTCCACAGAGAAGGAAGCTGGCGATTTAGAAGGTTCTTCCAGCAGCAGGACCAGTTCCTATTCTTGAAGAAAACAAAAGAAGCAAAAGACTTCCAAGGGTCATAAATTTGAGGAATTCAGAAAGGACAAAATCCCTCCTTCGACGGTGAGATAAAGAAGGGAGAGGAAGTCGAGGCCTGACTACTTGGACTGAAGAAATATTTCAGAGTCCATGATTTTTCAAAGAATTTGAAGTCCCGAGTGGCCACTTTCAATCTGAACGGAAAGTCTTCCATATGGTGGGAAGACCTTAAGAATATAAAAGGGGTCTGCGAGGAGGACCTGTCTTGGAAACAGTTTGAAAAGTACTTCCGGAAGAAGTATTTGTTGGAAAGATATTTCGACGAGAAGGCTAAAGAGTTTTATGAACTCAAACTAGGGAAACTCACTATAGAGGAATATGTCAACAAATTCCTTGACTTATTGAGATATGTACCATACATCAAAGCAGAGAAGGAGAAGGCGCAACACTTCATCAGTGGGCTACCTAAGGAATACCGGAACCGAATTGAATTCAACAAGCCAAAGACCTTAGAAGACACTATTCGAAAAACAACATATTGTCATGAACAATATGGACATCGGGTAGAGTCTCGTGGAGACTGGAAACAGAAGAGTGGTTTGAGATTTCAGAAAAAGGGGATCAAATCCTCAGGATTTAAGAACTACAAGAAGAACCCCAGAACGAACTTTCCATCCTGGAGTGTACTCCAGCAGAACTTTCCCTCGGTGGATGGAAGTAAAACTTTTGGACCTATACCAATGAAGAATAATAACCCAAAGAAAGAACCTATGAAATGCAAGGGTTGCAGAGAAGAGCATCTCTTGAGAGACTGTCCACACTGACAACATAATAGTCGGAAAGTTTATAACATTGAAGAATCTCCCACAGTCAATGATGTGGCAAGGAGTGTGCCATAGATTTATGAAGCATTGGATAATAACCAAGCTGACCACCAAGCTTCAGTGGTGGAAATAGAAGGTATGATTTTCAACCATCTGGTGTCTATTTTGATTGACCCTGGTTCAAATTTTAGTTATATAGCCCCTAAGACTGTGGATAAGTGTAAGATACAACCACAAAAACAAACCAAGCCATGGTTGGTATAGTTAGCCACTGACACTAAAAGAAGGGTAGCAGAGGTCATACCAGCCTGCCATTTAATGTTGGGTGAATTCCCCACCCAAGCAACCCTTAACGTATTACCCCTGGGATCATACGATCTGTTGATTGGTATGGACTGGCTGGCCGCCCATAAAGCCAAATTGGACTGTTACCATAAAACCTTAGAATGTGTGAGAAAAGAAGGAAAAAGGATAACCCTCCAAGGGATCCAAAAACTGGTCTCGGTGAGGCAAATATCAGCCTTGCAAATGAGAAAGTATTGCCGAAAGGGATGTCCCCTATATGCAATACAGGTGTTGAAAACAATCGAAGGTGCTAAACCAAGCCCTGATGATCACCCTATCTTGAGAGAATATAGAGATTTGTTTCTGAAAGAGGTACCGGGTCTACCTCCAAGAAGATACATTGACTTCTTGATAGAGCTCGCACCAGGAGCGGTGCCGGTGTCTAGGACACCCTATTGGATGAGCACACCTGAGTTAGTGGAACTCAAATTACAATTGAAAGAAATGATGGATAAGGGTTATATTCGACCCAGCGTGTCCCCATGGGGAGCACCAGTTCTTTTTTTGAAAAAGAAGGATGGCACCCTTAGACTGTGAATAGATTATAGACAACTTAATAAAGTAACCATAAAGAAAAAGTACCCCTTGCTCAGGATCGATGATCTATTCGATCAGTTGGGAGGTGTGTCTATTTTCTCAAAGATTGACTTGAGGTCAGGATACCATCAAGTCCGAATCAAGGGTGAATACATCCATAAAACTACTTTCCAGACACGGTATGGTCACTATGAGTTTGTGGTAGTGCCATTTGGGTTAACCAATGCCCCTGCCACTTTCATGTGCTTAATGAACAATGTACTCAGTAAATTTTTAGATAAATTTGTACTAGTTTTTATTGATGACATATTAATCTACTCTAAGAATAGAGAAGAACATGAAGAGCATCTTAGACGTGTGCAGCAAGTGCTAAGAGAGCATCAACTCTATGCTAAATTCAACAAATGTGACTTCTTTCAGAAGAAAATACATTACTTGGGACATGTTCTGTCCGAGGAAGGGGTAGCAGTAGATCCTGACAAGATCAGGTCTATCATGGAATGGCCTACCCCAAAGGATGTYTCAGACATCAGATCCTTTATGGGATTRGYGGGATACTATAGGAGATTTATAAAAGGATTCTCCAAGATTGGTTGTCCAATCACTGCCCTCCAAAAGAAGGGGACAAAATTCCTGTGGACACATCAATGTGAAGAAAGATTTCAAACCTTGAAACATCTACTAACCCATGCACCCATGTTGAAAATCACTGATCCAGAAGCTGACTTCCTTGTGTGCACAGATACCTGTAAGGAAGGGCTCGGAGGAGTCCTTATGTAGGAAGGAAGTGTGATCTGCTATGAATCCCAAAAATTGAATGAACATGAAGTCAACTATGTGACTCATGATCTAGAACTGGTTGCCATAGTGCATGCCTTGAAAATGTGGAGGCATTACCTCTTGGAAAGAAAATTTGTACTTATGACAGATCACTGTGGATTGCGGTATTTGTTTGATCAACCAAAGCTCAATGCTAGATAATCTAGATGGATGGCCCTCCTTAGAAAATTTGATTTTGAAATCAAACACATTAAAGGGAAAGAAAATAGGGTGGCCAATGCCCTTAGTAGAAGCATGAAAACAATTCACCTGGCAACGGTGAGTACCTGCGAGATAGATGTCAAGAACAGAGTCAGAAATGCACAAGAAATAGATTCCTTCATTCAAACAGTGACCCTGTACCTACAACAAGAACCCTCTGGAGTAAAATATGAAGGCTACCAGATGACCGAAGGAGGTATGCTCACTTACATAGATAGACTGTACATTCCAAATTGTGACGACTTGAAGAGGTTCATTATGGATGAACTACATAAAAGACCATGCACTGGTCACCCAGGATACCAGAAAATGATCACTGCCACCTGGAAACAATTTTATTGGCCTGGATTGAAGAATGACATAGCCAAATATTTGGCCCAATGCATAGAGTGCCAACAGGTTAAAGCAAAACATCGACACCCAGTAGGACTACTACACCCTTTACCCATCCCAGAATGGAAATGGGAAACCATCTCCATGGATTTTATCACTGGATTACCAACTTCAACCAAATAGAATGACGCCATTATGGTAGTGGTGGATAAACTGAGCAAGTCTGCTCATTTCGTCCCTGTCAAATAAACCTGCAAGGTGATAGATATCACCCATATATTCATGAAAGAGGTATTCAGATTGCACGGTATGTCAAAAGAGAGTGTCTGACAAAGACACAAAATTTACTTCCAATTTTTGGAAATCACTGATGGCTAGTTTGGAGACCAAATTGTTGTTCAACACCGCCTATCACCCTCAAACCAACAGACAGACAGAAAGAGTGAATCAAATATTAGAGGATATGTTAAGGATGCATGTAATGCATCAACCCAGGAAATGGGAAGACTACCTGACATTGGTAGAATTCGCCTACAACAACGGCTACCAAGCATCCTTAAAGATGAGTCCCTTCGAGGTCCTCTATGGTAGACCGTGTAATACTCCAGTCAGTTGGAGTAATCCTGTAAATAGGATTTCTTTTGGACCCGACATGTTGAAAGAAATGGAACAACAAGTGACTCAGATAAAACAAAATCTGAAGGTCACTCAGAATCGACAGAAAAGTTATGTTGATCAAAAGAGAACTCCAAGAGAGTTCAAAATGGGAGACCATGTATATCTCATAATTAATCCCATAAGTAGTTCCCTGAAAATGGGAGCTTGTACCAAGTTGGCACCCTGGTATTGTGGACCCTTTGAGGTTCTAGACAGAGTAGGACCTGTAACCTATCGGCTAGCACTTCCTCCCATAGTAAAAGCACATAATGTTTTCCATGTTTCATTATTGAAGAAATATGTACATGATGTTAATCATATAATTAACTGGTCTGTGATCCAGGTGGAACCAGAGGGAGAATTTCTACTAGAACCCCAATGCATATTGGACAGAAAGGAAACCCCGCTCCGGAACCGAACCATTGCACAGGTAAAGGTGTAGTGGAGACATTTTGGACCAGATGAGGCTACATGGGAAATGGAGGATGCCATGAGACAGGCATATCCGATTTTGTTTACTTCTGTACATACAATTCATGTTAAAAGATAAGAACATCGAGGATGATGTTCCTTTAAGGGGAAGGGAATTGTAACACCCTGTTTCCCCTAGTTTGTAAAAATAACTGGACTGGCTAGAACTGTGGCAAACTCATGAATGTGAATATGTGATGTGAATGGACCTTATGGAAAAGGTCAATAAATGTGAATAACATTATGAATTTATATTGCAGGACTGCTGAGAGGGGATGTGCAGAAAAAGAGACCACGATGGCGGTGGAAGGCACCTAGAAAGGTGGCGTTAACTTCCATCGAGAATTAATACCGTATTTGGACTTCACTAGCCCGGAGAACCAAAAGCAGCTCGCTGGCCCTGAATTAAATGTCTCGCAGGCTGGCAAGTTGATGGCTCCTTAGGAATTAATGAGGGATGGGGAGGTGAACCACCCATCCTTAGAGCCATTATGACTGACCAGTGCGAGGGAAATCATGCCACACGCAACCTCGCAAGAGGATAAGGCGTGGGGTAGAAGTGATTGGGGGCAGACACGAGGGGAGAAAGGGAACTCTAGCAATATGCAGAGTGAGTGATAGCAGAGAGGAAGGAGAGTAACCTTCGCTCCTAATCACTGGTAAATAGAGACACAGTCTCACAGCATCATGGTCTTATCTCGGGGGTGGCTAGTGGTAAATCCATTGGGAGTCGCTGAGCCTATGGTTAGGTGGAAACGAGCACCCCTCTTAGCAGTTTCTTGACCCCTGGTGTTATTTCTGATAAGTGTTTTGCCTCTGGCATCTTGAAATATATATATGTTTATTCTGATAATTATGCGCATAAGCTATGAAACTGTGAATGATTTCATTGTAAGAATGTATGTATGGTGTTTTGATCAATGCTGGTAGATGCATGTTTATATTGGAAAGACTACGTATGGCTTATGTCTTCATAAATCGCTATTTATATGCTTACCGACCTAATTCTAACTACATGTATGATTCGTGGGAGAAAGGTACCCTTATAGGCCTCATATAGTACCTTTGGTAAAAACCTCCCCATAGAGATACCCTCCTTGAAAATCCCATCAAGAACCGGGAAAGAGAATGTGAAGGCGCAAAGCTTTAGTAACCTTGCACGAGGAGGAACGATCCTCTTGAAAACCTGAGATGGTAGCATAAGGATGAAGTGCCGAATCGATGGACAAGATTCCTTTGGGAGATCTATGGTCACTCACGACCGTTAGATTGGAGGAAAAACATGGAGTGTTAAGTGCCTTATCCCTGATAAGTGTTGAATCGATGGACGAGATCTCGTCGGGAGATCTGTGGTCACTCACGACCGTCAGAATGGAAGAAGAAGCTGGAAGGTTAAGTACCATGACCCTAAATAGGTGTTGATCGATGAACGAGATTTAATCGGGAAATATGCGGTCACACCCAACCATTATATTGGTAGGAGAAAGTAGGGTGTTAAATGCCTTACCACTTGGTTTCTCTGTGTCTTCGTGGGCAGCGAAGAGATCGGGATCGTAGATCCCGAAGGTCCATGAGAACATCTGGATCATTGATTTTTCCATGACCAGGAAGTCATGGGTGAATGCACAAGTTAGAAACCTGTTTGAGTCGACAGATATCGGCTGAAAAACCCAACAGCTGTTGGATCCGTCAGGAGTTACCCGAGGGTTAAAATCCTAGTGTATAGGGGCGAAAGCCCCAGGATAGATCAGAACTGTCCGAATGATGGAGGCCACATGTTGTAAGATTAACCATTTTGGGGAATCGAGAATCGCGAATTTGGGAGTCTTGGTGACGAGAGTTCAGGATTTTCCATGGTGAAAACCCTGGGATAGATCTGAACTGTCCGAACGATGGAGGGCACGTGTCATAAAATTACCCATTTCAGGGAATCGAGAATCGCGAATTCAGAAGTTCTGGTGACGAGAGTTCGGTATTTTCCATGGTGAAAACCCCGGGATAGATCTGGAACGTCTGATTTACGGAGGTTACATGTCGAGATATTAACCGCATCAGGAAACTAGGGATCGAGAATTCAGGAGTCCCATGATCGAGAGTTCAGACTCTCGTGATGATAAACCCCGATGAACGGATGAGATTCTTTCGGAGGATCTTAGGGTCTATAACAACTGTTAGATGTGATGAAGAGATTCTGGCTTTGAGCCGGGGCACGGATGTGCATTAAGGTAAGTAACGAGAATATCTGGATGGCCAGAGGCCACCCGCCCAGATCAACGGCTGAGGTTTCATTCCGGAGCCCCCTTACTGTTATGCCTTTAGCGGTGGGGGGGGGGTCCGGAATCAGACATGCAACTCTCGAATGGTTGAGATTTATTCACCTTGATCAACGGTGCTCAGGTGAATTCTGGACCCCCCTTGCCATTCTACCTTTAATGGGGGGGGGGGGTCCGGAATAGTGTGGCATGTGAAGTGGGGCCCCCTCATGTCCTGTTAACTACCGTGTCGCACTTCCCCCTTTGCCACCTGTATTCCACTTAACCATGTGACAGGGCCTGTCCTCATTGGCTGTTCTCTAGCCTTGTTGGGATTCGTCCCTATTGGAAGGACGCTAGCCCTGTCGGGGTTCGGCGGTTGCAGAGTCGAACGATTAAACACCCCTGTAGCGCCGAGGTGTGAAATACAAAGAGGCACCGCAATTATTTGAACTATGACCATGACCTGCGACCACATGAGAATGGGGAGAGAGAAAGAGCTAGCTTGCATTAGGCCTTCGTAGGTAGTTTGGGGGCTCTGATTAAGAAGAAGACCAGAAAAATTTGATTGAGGTAGTGGGTATGTGACACCTTGATTTATAGGACTGTTCAAAATCCAAGAGAAAATTTGACCCATTGCATATCATCTCATACTTCCACCCCACTTGCTTAAAACTCATAATGTGTTTCATGTATCTATTTTACGTCATTATGTTGCTGATGAATCACATAAATTAAACTGGAAGGAATTGCAGGTATCGGACGTGGGAACCCCCATGGTAGAACCCTTACGCATATTGGACCGTAGAGTCCAGCAGCTCAGGAACCATCTGATAGACCAAGTTAAGGTTCAGTGGGACAAGTATAGTCCAGGATCTGCTACTTGGGAAGACACTGAGACACTATGATGAAACTATCCCTCACTTTTTTGACCACCTTGAGAATATATTTCTCGAAGTTTGGGTGTATGTAACACCACCTTTTGACCTAGATATCCAGGATTACCTAAGGCATATATACTTTATTTTCTAGTCACAATGAAAGTATTAAGTGATACACTTGAACTTTAAAATGTATGAACTTTTATGAATGTTTAAATGTTATTGATTATGATGTATGTAATGCGATCCATTATGTGAAGGTAAATTTTACGAATGTTTAAATGTTATTGATGATGATGTATATGATGTGACATATTGTGAGAATGTGAATTTAATGAATGCTTAAATGCTATTAGAATGATGTTGGATATGATGCAATCTATTTTGGTAAATGATAATCTTATGAATGGGTGTCGAAATTGAATTATGGGATATCATGAGATCTATTTCTAACTGGAAAAATTTGATGTTAAGTTGTTGGTACAAGGATACCAAATTGAAATGATGATTGTATGCAATTACATGATGATAATGCATAGAAATGTATGAGTTTGTGTGACAGACTAATCTGCAGGTTATGGGCTACGAAATAGCCAACGTAATGATGATGAAAGTGGATATCATGACCACTAGCCGAGAAACATTATGGTATGAATATAGTATGTGAAATTATATTGGTTTGGATGCATTGCTATGATATGTGGACCAGTGCAGTATTTTAGGTGATGACACTGCCCAAAACCGAATAAATGATGACAAAACCCCCAGCAACATGGTGCCACTGTATATTCCATTGTAGGGTGTGGACCCTAGTTATGATTAGGAGGGGTGGAAGCATTTCCCACTGTGTATCCTCCAAAACTTGAAGTCATGGGAGGATGGTGTTAGCTCACGCTCCCCAAGACGTGTGATGATGACTGTCAGTTGCCTGCTAGGGAAGCTTGGTCGAGATAGTGACACTTCCGCTTATGGGTTCTATTTGGAGTTAGGTCAATATAGTTGATGCTCCAAGATAGTCTAGCAGAGGAAGGATAGGAATGGAGATGGAAGTAAGTTAGGGAGGAAGGATGAGTAGAAATAGTTGAGAAAGTATGGAGATTTGTCTTATGGTGGAATTTAATGTTTTCCCTTCTAAAAAAAAAATAAAAAAAAATGTGTATATATGAATATTCATAATTACATAACTAAACCACAGTTATCTAAATAAAATTGTTGAACCGGATAATTGTAAATAAAGGATTTCTCAAACAATTGATTGGTTTGTTGTCTTTTGTAAAAGACTAGTCTTGTTGACTGGATTGGATGCATACATAAATTACTAAAGGATGATAGTTTTTGATTATTAGTACATGCACGGGACTTGTATGTACTAGCTACACA
>ML780261.1:527087-538536 GCA_009831015.1 Picea engelmannii | reverse complement strand
GGCATAATAATATTAATTAAATATTTATTAATTAATTGATTGTTATAACTTTTGATTAATTAATTAATTACCTATCACATTCAATGACCAGGGTAATAAATTAAGAGGGTTAATAATTTTAATTTGTTTAATTAAATGATTTATGTATGCAGGAGGGGATAAGACATTAAATATAAGGATAAGATATTAATAAGGGGATAAGACATAAAATAAAGAGATAAGATAATAATGAAGGGATAAGATATTAATGAGAGGGAAGAGATTCGGTGGAGGGGCATATGACAGAAGGAGTCTTACGAGGAGGAGGAGGATTTTTTTTGGGGGGAGGAAGCATTTTGGAGGGGGGAGAGCTATGGTTTCTGGGCTTGGATTTTCTGGTTCTGTGTTGGAGTTCTGCAGTCTTGGAGGATCATTACGGGGGGCATCGGGTTGCTAGGGGTTTTGGGCATGGGGGCTAGGATATCCTTACGATATCCTGGAGCTAGGAAGCCAGATAGGATACTCCTAGCTGGCAGGGAGGAAACATAGTTTGAGCAGAGTTGGTTAGCACATCAGGCAATAGAAAAGCAACAGGCTAGACAACCAGGTCAACGAAGAAATTAGCATCAGGAAGAGGTAATTAAATTTTATTATGTTAAGTTATTTTTCATGCTGTAAATAGATTTGAATTCCAGCAGAAATTTTATGCTTGTAGGATGTGAATGAAATGATTTACGTATAGAGAAAGGAAATATATGTTAATTGAATTAAAATTTGTATTTTATGGTCCCTACAGAAGACTATATAAGAAAGAAAGAATAATGAAGAAGAAGTGTCTTTACAGTCCAAATCAAAAGACCAAAAGTTAAAGCAGGCTCCAAAGAAGAAGAACGGATGATACATATGTAGTGAGGGTGGAAGCGAGGAGAAAGGAAGGATTTATATCCTTTACTAAATAAAGTGTGAAATAAAGGAGTTGGTGCTTCCTAGGTTTGGTTCCCTAAATACAAGGGAATTGGTGCTTCCTAGGGTTGGTTCCCTAAAGACAAGAGAGTTGGTGCTTCCTAGGGTTGGTGCCCTAAATACAAGGGAGTTGGTGCTTCCTAGGGTTGATTCCCTAAAACAAGGGATTTGGGGCTTCCTAAGGTTGGTGCTTTGAAGAAGGGGATTTGTGTTTCCTAGAGTTGGTTCTCTAAAAAGGATTGGTGTCCTTCACTATCTCAGATTATTCTTTCTAAAAACCTTGTAATTCCTATGAATTATATTTATATAATTGATTTTAAATACAAGTCCATTGTTGATCTAGTTTGGTGATTAATATTATAACAAAGTAATTGATAATTGTTTAAAAAAGGTAATATTGATTCACCCCCCCCCCCTCTCAGTATTTTCAACAGGATATAGAAAGCAAGTGAGATATTTTTCTAATTTGTAATTGATAAAATTATGGGTACTACCAGAATCAATCAATATTGTTATCATTTTCTTTTTGATGTATCCTTATGTCTTGAAGGTTTTTTAAGTACTGATGTCGGCCAATGCATGAAAATATATTGTTGGAGTAACCTCTTCTAGATATGGACCTTGTCATGGTTCCAACTCTTTATCTTCTTCCTCTTCACACTCTATGTAGAATAATTTATTCTCACTGCATTTATACCCTTTAATGTACTTGTTGTCATAATTAAAACATGGTCCCTTTTCTCTTATTTCATCCATTTGTTGAGGTGCCAACCTTCTCAGATAAGGTAGGATTGTCTTATGAACCCCACAATGATTTATGCTTCTTGCGTATGCTCTAATGGTAGACTTGTGTGTAGCCTTATTCTTTTGTTTTTGTTTGTTAATGTGGCCGAACCTGTTGGCATCGAGATTAACTTGTGGCTTGCGAAACCGTGACTCAGGGGCATCTAAGCCATCAAAATCACCCAGGGATCGCACCCGGCCTGAGCCACACCAACCCTTAACATGGTTGGATTTTTTGTCCCCGCAGGTTTTGAACCGGTGACTTTTCAACACGGAGTGGCTTAACAACACACTATGTCACTGACTTTCCTACACCTCGGGGACGTGTGTAGCCTTATTCTTGGCCTGAATATGATGGGAAAATTGCATAACTTCAATAATATTTGCAGGATGGATTAAGAAAATCTCATGTTTAATGTCTTCTTTTAATCCACCCATGTAAAATTACAACAAATTTTCATCACTTATGTCATCCACCCTTGTGGCCAATACCTTAAATTATGAATTATAATCTTCATTATCACCTAAGTTCTTGATTTTTGTCAATTGACTGAAGTAGTCATGTTTTCAAACTTTCCCATCTTTTTTCTTCTAAGTCTCTTGTAAATAAACCATAAGTATAATGATAAAAAGGAAACTTCCTTTTAAATATCCATTGATACCATTGATATGGTTTATTTTCAAAGTTCAAGGTTTCTATGTGAATCCTTTATTTATCATCCATACGATTACGTAGATCAAAATATTTCTCCATTTGGTTCACCCAGGTAAAAACCTATGTTCCATCAAACTTCCTTAATTCAATCTTGGGAAGTTTCACTCCTTTTGGAGACCATCCATAAGTAACTCCATTATTGGAGTTACCTCCCCTTGGAAAATTCTTATTTTTGGAAAGTTGTTCATGATTCCCTTCACATGTCTTATCAATTTTAGGTAACCTTCCATTTAAGGCTTATAGATGTTATTTTCCATTTGTACCAACTTTCCATCCATATTTCATTCCATTTGTTCCATATTTATTTTCGTATATTCATCCATCATTTTCCTTTTGTTACTTTTGTTCCATATTTCTTTTCATCTCTTCCTTATTTTCATATGTCTTAGTTTTCATGTCATTCTTATTTCAATTCATCTTCTTCTCCATACGTTCCCTATTTTCAGTTATTTTCTTTTCCATCTGGTGATAAATCTCTTGGATTTCATCTGGAGGCATGGTTGAGCTCTGTGGAGGTTTGGTTGGTAAATTAAATTTTGGAGGAGTCTTTGAAGCTATGTGAAAAAATAATAATTCTCCTTTTCCCCCTCTTTTTCACAAATTTATATCACCAAAAAGATATCTTATAACAAAAAGTTATGCCAATTGCAAGTTATGTACCTTTCAAACCCTTAATTAGGAGTATGACTGGATGTCTAACCTTTGTCCTGATATATCTCTAACTTTAAACCCTTCCAATTATGAAATTTTGGAATGTATTACTCTGATATGACTTCTTAAACTCTTAAAATTTTTCTGAACCTTCACTAATAAAAAGTTATAGAAAAAATACCAAAATGTCTTGTTTAAGACTAATTTCATGATTAGTAAACAAACTTAATTTCCAAAAGATATACCTCACAAATAATAATGATTAAAAATATAAAATTTTTGTCACATGTAATTCAATATGTCTCCTCGAGATTTTGAAAATTTCAGACTTAGACACTTCACATAAAAAATGTTACAACAAAAATTCCTAGATTACTCTTTTAAAATAGATTTCAGGATTAGTCACAAGCCTTGTATTACATGGACTATATATCCAAAATTACAATGAATCGTAATATGAAATTTGTATCACCTGTACTAGGAGATGTCTCCTCGATCTACAAAAAGTTTGACTATCTGAAACCTCCCATAAAAAAATTTATAGCAAAAATCCCAAGATGGCTCATTTAAAATTGAATTCAAGATGAGTCACAAACCCTTTCTTCCATAAGCTATATCTCCCAAATTATAACGACCTAGAACCTAATTTTTTTATGAGAGATACCTCGATATGTCTGTTGAGTAACCTCCAAATTGTTTTGTATGAAACTTCCCAGAAAAAAGTTACAGTAAAAATTCCAAAATGACTCTATTGAAGCAAAAAAACCCTAGGATTGATCCTTTGATACCAAATGTTCCAAAACCTTAAAATTGATAGAAAGTCAATGAGTATAGTCCACTTACAAGGGGAAACCACCTTTTACAATATATCCATTTCAAAATACAATATGAGACGAGATAATCCTAATATTAAGTCTCCTTGATATATATTAGTGTACAGTTGGAGAAATGATTTTGTTATCTTTACACTAAATTTTATATTGTGATTTATAAATGGTAAAACAAAACAAGATGTGTTCTCTTTTTCATTAAGGTGTGCTCCAAGGAAGCTACTTTCTTCAACATGAAATAAAGGGATTTTTTTTTATTGAAAAACAATTGTATCGAAATATAAATGGTGATTTTTTAAAATAACATTTCAATGTTTATAAATTGTTCTAAATCCTATTAACACAAATAATAGGAAAAAAAAAATATTAATTTAATAATATTAAATGAAAAGAAACTCCAAATGCTTGGATCCATAACCATTTTAACAAAAATACCTAACATCCAAATATGGAGAAATAAATATTAATTTAATAATATTAAATGACAAGAAACTCCAAATGCTTAGATCCATAACCATTTTAACAAAATACCTAACATCCAAAAATATATGGAGAAATAATAAAACCATTACATAATGGACTCTTAAAATTTACAAAATTAAATAGATCATAATTATTAAATAAAGACCATCTCATCATATAATATTAAATATTCTCTACTGTTTTATATATTAAAATTTTTCTTTATTTTACTTTATCATAACAAATAAGAGTGGAAACAAATTAAAATAAATAGCAAGTAAAAATGTAGTAGTGAATAGTAATACTGTAAAATTTAAATAATAATAATAGTAACATTTATAATAATAATAATAATAATCTATTTTTAAGGTCACACCCAACTCATATACCAAATTGGTGTATGAGACCCCCTTGTTTGTGGGACAAGGGACCCTCTCCATGTAGCGATTTGAGTGCTAAATTTTACGAAGGTATATATACCCTAACCCCCTCTGAAATTGAACATGCGACCTTTAAGGAGGAAACACATGTTCTTAACCATTAGACCCACTTAGATTATATAATTTATTTACAATTTCATAAATTACAAATATCAATACTCTTACTATGTATTAACCCTAACTCTAAACTTTTCCATGCATAGGAGCGCCATTGAAGAGAATTATGATAATCAAAGGAATTTTCACTTTGACGAAATTAAAGTTGAAATTTTCTTAAAGGATTTAAATAGTAAATTAAATCTCCTAACTTATAAGGATAACATTGAAGAACTCTATCATAATTTTAAAACTATTGTTTCCACTTCTATTAACAAGTTCTGTTTCGAGGTGTCCTATAAAAAGAATAATAGAATGACTGACCCTTGGTATGATAAAGAATGTAAAATTGCTAGGAAAGTCATTAGGGATGCTTCTAATGACTCTTTAAAACTCAATAAGATAAATACGTACAAAGCACTAATTAAAAGGGGAAAATGGTACTATATCAATAAAAGGAAAGAGTAACTTTCACAACTATATAAGCTAGATCCTAAGAAGTTCTGGAGCCAAATTCTGAACCACAATACTAAATAAAATAATAGGATTCCCTTAAGAGAATGTAATTCCTACCTTAAAATTATTTACAAGTTCCCTAATGTAATGGACACCATTCCTATTGTCCCTACAAAGGAATTTTGTTACTCTTTAGATGAGATAGAGTTCGGGATTAAGCGGCTTGCAAATGGGAAAGCTAAGGACATTGAAGGCTACCAAGTTGAAATTTTAAAAATTGGAGGGCCTATCCTTATCCCTCACATACACAAGCTCTTCAATTTAGTAGTAAAGGAAAGCTTCCCTAAACCCTATATTCAAATCCTCATTGTTCCTATTTTTAAAAATGGGGATAGAAACATTCCCTCAAATTGTAGGACCATTATGATTAGCCCGATTTTAGCGAAGATTTATGGAATTATTTTGGAAAAGAATATTATCCTTTGGCTAGAAATTCATGTTAAAAGAGATAAAGGCTAGGCCATGTTTAGGAGATATCATTCAATTGTGGAACATCTTGTTACCTTTAGGATCATTGTAGAGGAGTTCCACAATACTAAAACTGATCTTTTTTGTTGTTTTGTTGAGTTTAGAAAAGCTTTTGACATGGTTCCTAAGAAAAAACTTTCGAATAGGTTGGAAGAGATAAACGTGCCTCTCAAGTTGAGGGATGCTACAATAAGGATGTATGAGAACTTTATTGCTAAGTTTAAAAACACTAAGGGCTGGTCAAAAGATATTAACTACAATACCAGAGTCAAACAAGGTTGTCCCTTGTCCCCTACCCTTTTTGGCATATACATTGACAAGTTAGAATATTGCTTGGAAAAAGAAGGTTGTGTTGGCCCTACTTTCACTGGTATAGTCATCAATATTCTTCTTTATGCTGATGATATCGTTCTTAAGGCAAGGAGTCCCCATGATCTTGAAAACCAACTAAGAATCCTCAAGGATTTTTTCTCCAATATGGGTATGACTGTTAATACTGATAAGACTAAGGTCATGATTATTAAATTCAATAAGATCCCTTATGATACCTTTGTATATGACAACAACAACTTGGAGGAAGTGACTTCGTACAAATATATTGGAATTGATATTCGCCACAAACTCAATTGGAATTATAACATTAAGAAAAGGATTATTGGGGGATGGAAAGCTTACTATGGGCTTGAAAACAATTGTAAATCAGTTGATCTTTGGAGTTGGGATAAGAAGAAACTCCTCTTTAAGAATCTTGTTACACTTTTTATTATTTATGGATGTGAAGTCTGGGGTTGTAGTATCTCTCGTGAATCCTGGAGAAAGATAGAGAAAATACAAAAGAATTGTATAACCTATAATCTCAAAATTAAAGGAAATACGTCATATCCCATCCTCTTCTTAGAAACAAGCCTCTCCCCCATTGAGATCATGTCTATTAATAGATACCTAATGTATAAGAACAAGTTAAACAACATGGAAGACAAGAGGATTCCTAAAATTGCTTCAAAATCAAGTCATAACCAACATCAACTCAAGTAAGGATGGCATAAAGATGCCTGGTCTTGGCTAAATTATTGGGGAATTGTGGAAGACACCATTTTGCAGAATAAATATACTATTAAAAAAAATGTCAAATCAAAATTTAAGGAGAAAATGTGGTGTGATAAAGAGTTAGAGGAAAAAAGAAAATTAAGGTATTATAAGGGTGTAATCATCCCTAATCTAGAAGATCAAAATTATCTATTGGTTTTTCCAAGTGTAAATAAAAAAATAAGTAATTCTAAGATAAGAACAAATTCTCACGAGCTCCATAGTGAAACTGGGCATTGGTCAATTCCTAAGAACAATATAAATATTAGGTCAATTCTTGTACATTAGGTACCTAGTGATAGTCGTGCTCTTAATGGGGGAAATACTCTCTTTTATGAGTAAGATATGATAGGGTGTATTGCCTTTAATTTTGAGATTATAAATTAAAAAAAAAAAAATTGGATTTCTTATTTCTCCACAAATATCTAGAGATGTTACAACCCCAAACTTCATAGCCATATAAGATAATATGAGTGGCAAGAGTATCAAAGAGTAGTTTCTTCTTATTCCATAGCCAAAGATCCAATAATTTACAATTGTTTTCAATTCCATAATAATATCCCCACCCTCCATTTATCATTTTCTCAATGGTATAGTTCCAATTAAGCTTGTGTTGAGGATCTATTCCAAGATATTTGTATGAAATCACTTCCTCCAATTTGTTGTTATCATAGATGAAATTAGAGTAAGTGATATTCTATATTTAATTACCATAACCTTCATTTTGTTCACATTAATAATCATACCTATAGTATATAATACATCATTGATCATTTTTAATTGCTTGTCGAGATCATAAGGACTCCTCACCATAAGAAAAATATCACCAGTGTAAATAAGAAGGGAAATGACCATATCAGCTACAGTTATGCCAACAAAACCTATTTCCAAACAATCCTCTAAATTATCAATGTATATGCCAAAAAAGGTAGGGTACAAGGGTAAACCTTTATTAACTCCTATATTACTATTAATTTCTTCCAATCATCCCTTCGTGTTCATAAACTTGGAAAGCCACTCTCATACAACTTGGTCAAAATAACTCTCAACTCAAGAAGAAATTTCATCTCTTCTAATGTATTCCAAAGTTTATTCCTAGGCACTATTTCCAAAGATTTTCTAAAGTCAATGAAACAACACAAGTGATTGGTTTTATTATTGTTACACTCCTCCTTAATGATCCTAAGAATAGAAATATGGTCCACAGTTGATTTATAGCTCTTCAATATGGGCTATATTTTATCTCTTTTTTCCATGGATTTCTAGCCATATGTTGATCTTCTTTTCCAAAATAATTTAATATAACTTGAATAAAATAGTGATAATCATAAAGGTTCTATAACTATAGGGATTTTTTCTATCCTTTCTTTTAAAAATAGGTATAATGATTCCCGGGATTTAGGGAATCACTACTTGAATGCTAAATTGAAGAGGATGTGGATGTACTGAAGGATGAGGATAGGTCCTCCAATTTTTAATATTTATCCTTGGTAGTCTTTGGTGTCCTTAGATTTCCCTTTTGCGAGTTTATTAACCTGAATCTCTATGTCTTATATAGAAAAAACCCCTTCCTCTATAGAAAGGGCTTGAATTTTTTCCATGACGTCAAAGGATTGGTAAAGCTTTTTAAGGTGGGAATTCCGATCCCTTAAGGAAATCATATAGTTTTCTTTATTTTTACGAGTCAAAATTTTCCTCCATAATTTCTTAGGATCTAACTTAGGTGAAAAAAAATATCTTACTTTCTATTTATATAGTCTTTTTGTTTTTTTTTAATTAGTGATTTTTTCCTATTTATATTTATAGATTTGAAGGACTCATTAGAAGCATCCATAATGGATTTTCTAGAAATATTACACTCTTTATCATACCAAGGGTTGGTCATTCTATTTTTATTTTTACACAACACCACAATAGAGAACTAGAGACTATTATCGTAAAATTATGATAGAGGTATTCAATATTGTCCTTATTTGATAGGATATTTAATTCATTATTTTTAAATCCTTTCAAAACAGATCATGTTTATTTGTGTTAAAGATAAACTGCTTTTGGTTTTCAAAATGCTCTTCAATGGGGCTTTATGCATGAAAGTTTAGATTTAGGGTTAAAGGTTATGATCAGAGTTAGGTTCATGGCCATTTAAGATGTTAATTTAAATTTAACATTTAGTTGTATATGGGGATAACAGATATCACATAATCTATGACAATGTTGCCAATCCCATGAATACAAGTCATCGAGTTGGATTTTTCCCACTCTTGATAATTGTAGAGTTTGATTAGACTGAGTCCAAACAAATTCTCAACCAATCTTTCAAAGTTTATTTTGTATCTTCTAGCTAATTTTTTTTTGTCATCTAGCCATATAGGATTAGGGTTGGAATCATTACTTCAAATAATAGCTTGATTAGTTGTTATTCTAGCATTAAATTCTCCTAGCAAGAGGATATTTCCTTCATTTCTCAAACTATAAATATCTTGTTCTAATCCATTGTAAGGACAATTGTATATCGATTGTTTTTATTATAAAAACTATAATTAATATGCATGAAATAAAATATTTCTATATAAATCTTCTTAGCGTTAATATCTAAAATATCCATCCAAATGTACCGATTGAAAGGGTCTTTCTTGTGAAGCCTATTGTCAGAAAAAGTTATTTTTTTATGTAACAAGCTATGCCTTCAATCCCTCTATGGTAGGATCTCTTGTTCCATACTAACCACAAGACAAATCCTTCTATGCCGTGGACCTTAGATTCTTCATGCTCCCAACTTTCAAGAAACAATATAATATCAATTTCACTCAATATCCAACTTAACATAGGCTCTTTTCTCCATGGAAAGCCTCGACAATTTTAAGATATGATACATATATCCCAAATTCCTATTTATTATTATATTTTTGGTCTTTGACCCTAATAATATATTTAATGTTCCTAATGATTTCTCATTTTCCTTCCTTCATGGCTTCTTTTACCTTTTGAACTTCATTCCTTAATTCAACTTGGTCTTATGGAATGAGGTCTTCATTTTTTTATTATTCTTGACCCTTTTAAACTTGGATTTTTATTGAGTATGCCATATTTATGGTCATTATAGCTTATCCTAACTTCGATTTGTGATTTATTTTGTAGTTCCTCCTTGACTAGTTATAACATGTCATCATCTTTGTTCTCTTTTAAACCAAAAAATTATGAAATTTCAAGGCTCTTTTGTTATTTTCATGATATAACTCTATACGGTTATTCATTTCCTCTTCGATGGGTTTGATATCCAATTTACCTTCCAAACTATTTAGGTCCAAATTGCTATTTATCTTTTCTTCTGCCTCTTTAATCTTGTTCCTCATACAAATATTTTCTAAATTATTGATCTCTCTTCCTTGGGTTTGTTTTTTCTTTTCTTGGCTTTACTATTCCATTCTTGCATTATAATCTCCATTTTTTGCAACTTAGTCTCCAATCCTAATATTTTGTCATCTATCTATTTTTGAATCTTTTCTTCAAAAGTTCTAAACTTTTTTATCAAGCACTACCTCTAACTCAGTTTGAAGTTTGTCTTCTCTCTCTTCTCTATGTTTATTTAATAATTTTATATATTCACAAATACTATCTAGGGTTACTTTGTTAGGCCTTTGATTGAAATGTTTTGGTAAATGTAGTGAATTGTTCATATTGGAATAAAGGAATAGAAAGGAAATAAATTATAAACAAGAGTGGGAGAAGGAACATGTTCAATGGTTAGGTAAAATTTGTAGATTAGTGTTGTAGACGTATGCCTCAATGAAAATGTTGCATGTAATTTTCTCACTCAAAATGCCCCATAAAAATTTCTAAGTGAAAATGGCCTATGAAAATATCTCTCTCACAAAATATGCCTCAGTGAAAATGCCCCATCAAAATTCCTCAGTGAAAATGGCCCATGAAAATGCTATGCTCAGAAAAAATGCCTCAGTGAAAATAACCCATAAAGATGCCTCAATGAAAATGGCCCATGAAAACTACTAACACTTTGAAAATTTGAGAAAAAGGTTAAAACTTTAATATATTATGGATGATTAGGGATAAAGATAATATTTTTCATATTCTCAAGTTATATTCAACTATTTATACTTGTATGATAGCATATATAATAATTTCAATAAAGGTTGGAATGATATATCATAAGAATAATTACATCAAGAGGAATTTTCCTTCCATGGTTAATATGGAGCTGATATGTAGCATTTAAAAATAATATTAATAACAAAAATAATATTTCAATGATGCCTAAAAATAAAACATTTCAATGTTTTCTTTAAGTAAAACATGAAAATTAAAAAAAAAAATGTCTTATGGTTAAAATATTTATATGGTATGCTATTCCTTATGAGGGAGATGTGTAATTAATTATGTGCTCAACATGGAGTTGACATGTACCATTTTTAAAAAAATATTCATAATAACGAATATTTCAA
>ML780261.1:513922-527037 GCA_009831015.1 Picea engelmannii | reverse complement strand
CCCACCACCAATAATAGAAGAAAGAACCCAATACTAACTCCTTTGAAGCCATTAACCATTTCCCAAAGGTAGACGAGGTGGAGAACCCACACAAAGCGGTGAAGAAAGATCACAACAATATAAAGGAATATCAACATCCACAGGTGCACCCGACTCAAGGTAACCAAGAAGACCTATAGGATTTTCCATACTCAGGGAAAGAAAAAGAAAGGGAAGAATACACAATCTTGGAAATGAATGAGCAAGACCTAGCCGATATTGACTTAGACAAGCTAGAAGATGCACTCAACAAGAAAGATCTACAAAACATACCAGAAGACCAGCTTAGAAAATTCCACAAGGTATTTATGGACTCATCAGTAGGAGCTACCTCAAGATTTGGTATCAGAGTGGACCCAAACCCAGATCCAAGAAGACACCCAAAGGAAAACAAAAGATGTGGTAGAAAATCGAAGCACCAGCTAATAAAAGAGGCAAAAAATGACATGATTAACTAGGGACAAATACAAAGGCTCTCAGAGAGATCCTTTTCCCACCCACCAAACTGTTAATAATGAATATCCTCACCTGGAACATCAGAGGCCTAAATGGGAGATCCAAACAAAGGATTCTCCGAAATTGCATCAAGATAGAAGACCCTGATATTCTCCTATTATAAGAAACAAAATGCGTGGGGCAAGCCACATAAGACATACTTAAAAAATGTTGGCGCAACCGCGATTCCTATCACTTGGATTCAAAAGGCACTATAGGGGGCCTTTCCATTCTATGGAGACTTTCCACAGTTATCCTCGACCAAGGCTTCTCAACTCCAAGAACTCTCTTAGCTCACTTCCTAGCTATTGGTTTAGACAAGGATGGAATGATTACCAATGCTTATGGGCCAGAGAACAACCAAGATGAAGATCTCTTTCTTCAGTCTGGCATACCTCGACACTCTAGTTGAGCACAAGCGATGGATAATTGGCAGAGAATTCAATATGATCCTCACGCTGAAGGAAAAAATGGGGGGGGGGGAACGCCTGGAATAGGAAAAATTAAAATTCTAGGAACTTATAGACCACCTCAAATTGGTCGACATAGAGAATGGAAATGGAACCTATACTTGGACCAACAAGAGATCAGGGCACCAACAAATAGCCTGTAGGCTAGACCATTTCTTCATCTTGTAAACTCTCCTTTTGGAAGTTCCATTAGTAGAATCCAACATCCTTCTGAAGGCGGGCTCAGACCACTGGCTTGTTCAACTCTGGGTTGATATAATAGCCACCCCTAAGCTTAAACCCTTCAGATTTGATAAATTATGGCTCTCCCACCTGAACTTCTAAGAGCTATATCAACACTGGTGGAGCATGACAGAAATACAGAAGGGCACCAAATTGTGTTTCTTCTAGCAAAGGCTAAAACACTTCAAAGAAAAGGTGGGTAAATGGAAAAAATAAGTTTTTGGGAATATCTTCTAGGAAAGGAAACTGTTGGAACAAAAACTAGAGGACCTTTAGGAGAAAATCATTCATACCGGGCTCACAACTACTTAGCAATAGGAGGAGAAAGATATCAAAAGGAAATTGGAATAAAGATACAGGTAGGAAGAAATTCTTTAGAGACATAAATATCGGGTTCAATGGCTCAAAGAGGGAGAGAAAAACACCAAATTCTTCCACCGCTCAATGATCCACATATGCTTCATCAATTGTATCACGAAGCTGGAAGACTCGTAGGGAAACACCCTATTAACTCATCAGGAAATAACGCACAAGCTATCCGGATTCTACAAGGATCTCCTCTCAGAACCCCACATGGACCGCACCTTAGCAATAGAGAGGGTGACCCAAAGCATCCCAACTCTTATCACCCAGGAGTATAATGAGTCCCCCATGACACCCATAACACAGACACAAGTGGATCAAGCTATCCAGGACTTACCCACAGGAAAGGATCCAAGGCCAGATGGCTTCACAACAGACTTCTTCCACTCCTACTGGCCAATGCCAAGGGATGAAGTGTGGTATTTGGTGGAATAATCACGCATCTCAAGAAAATTTATCCCAACACTCAATGCCACCTTCCTTACCCTAATACCCAAAGAAGAGAGGGTAAAAAATCTAAAGAATTTCATACCTATAGCACTCTGCAATGTGATCTACAAAATCATCTCCAAGGTCATAACTCTAAGATTAAATCCAATCCTCCCCTTCATCATTTCTATTAGGGTCCTAACCCACACATAGGTATATCAATATATTCAGATGTAATAAAGGTCAATATTAATAAGGCCTTTCAATAAAATAGAATAAGGCGGATGTAAGAAGACCTAATAGAATCTTCTGCTTCTAGAAGGATCTTCCTCTAGATGCTTCTCTTGATAAACATATTTAGTATAAATAAGGGTCGAGGGTATGAAAACCATAGCTTGGAGATTATTGTAATAGAGTGCTACTCGACTGGAGGTTGCCCCCTCGAAGAGGCCCATGAACATTTCTTTCTGAATCAAAGTGCTATTTCTGTTGTTTTTCTTATATCATTACTATGTTATTGTGGAGATTATGCTAGTTA
Source organism: Picea engelmannii (assembly GCA_009831015.1). Taxonomy (NCBI): domain Eukaryota; kingdom Viridiplantae; phylum Streptophyta; class Pinopsida; order Pinales; family Pinaceae; genus Picea; species Picea engelmannii. The sequence continues at coordinate 524,481 of ML780261.1, read as the reverse complement.
TATTACTGTTATTCTGCCATTTCTAGCATTTTATTTCTGTTTTGCATATTTATTATATCTAGTATCTTGCAAGTGGTATCAGAGCACTTTCCTTGGCAGAAATTGTGGGAATTTTTTTTCCAGGGTAGAGACGTATTCTGACATCTTTAAGCCACAAAGATCTGTCATTACACGCATAAACCCGCGGTTGAGGGATTCATACATGTAAAAAATACAAGTGGTTCTTAAGCGCACATCTGTTGGCCACCCTTGTAACCCTTGTTGGTACCCCTTTGAGTGGTAGCACATCAGACAACACCTGTGTACGGATCGGCCTAGATTTCCTGAAGCCCTCTTTTGATAAACCTATCGGTCACTGGACTACTATAGTGTCACCAAGAACAACACTTAGGAAGATACTCTCTAGTACCTGGGTAGCCGGGTAGTACGGCTAAGGGTATGGTCTATCCTCCTTAGTTAGTGCCCTGAGATATTGGGCTGAGTACTATTGTTGGACCCCACACATATATCAGAGAGCTATAGCACAGGGAAAACCCTTATCTATAGAACCCTTGAATACCTAACCCTTGGGGGACAGAAACATAAACAAATTAAAACAGACCAGATATATTGTTGTGCAACTATGTTCAGGTTGCCAAGTAAATACACATTTCTTTCTGGTTAAGCATTTGGGGATTTCATCACTGCAGTATTATTTAGACTAGAGTATAACTCCGCAGGTGTAAAAAAAAAAAAAAAGTATGGAAAAATTTTCACCATTATTTGAGACCTATTCCATTGGATTCATATCTTTTCCCTTATCACATTCATCCATATCATTTTTCGGAAAAAAATTTGACCTTGCCCGCCCCTTTTCAGTTCACCCATCCTCATGGCCCATACCTGTAGCCAAGATCTGGAAACTTGCTTCAACACCTTGCAATCTGGTTTCCTTGAGACCCAAAAAGAAGTGAAACAACTCAGTGTTATTGTTGCCTCCATCGATTCATCCATCAATACAACCATGCAGTCCTCAATGGAGGAAGTCAAACAAGAACTAACCACCCATCTTGAATCTGTCTTTGCATCACTCTACACCAAACTAAATATCCCTACAAATGACCCTTTCTCTAAAGCACCTCCAAAGACCGAAGGCAAACATTCCTCCCATTCCCAAACCTTTCAGCCCCATCACTTTCAATGTGACCTACACCTTCCATGGGTGGATATGACCAAATTTGATGGCTCGAACCCCACTAGTTGGGTCACCCAAATGGAGCATTATTTCTATTTATACGACATCACAGATGACTTGGCCAAACTCCACTATGGTGTTCTACATCTAGATCAAGAACGTTGGCAATGGTGGAAATGGAGAAAAACTTCCCGTCAAGGGTATATTGCTTGGACCTAATTTGTGGCTGAGCTTTATGAATGCTTTGACATGGACACCAACCATTTGGGCTATTTGAAAAATTTGAAATAATCCAGAATAGTAGAAGACTTCATAGCTGCCTTTGAGTGCCTAGATTTTCGAACATAGGGCATGACTAATTCTTTCTTTCGAGAGTGTTTTATCATTGGCCTCAAGGAGGAGATTCGGACCCATGTCCTCATGTCTTGACCCTCGAGTTGGGTGGAGGCTACTAAAAGAGATAAATAAGCACAATAGGTTGTATCCTCTCAAAACCGAAAACCCTCCTTTATCCCTCGCCCTAAACCCGTCACTCCCACTACTCCCCCCGCCTCATTAAAGATCCAAAAACTGACCAGGGCTAAAATTATTGAATGCCAAATCAAAGGCCTTTGTTATAATTGTGATGAAAAATAAGAGGTAGACATTCCCAAGATATCCTTTCGCACTCATGAGGGCCACTAAGAGTTTTTGGTCATGCCCTTTGGCTTGTGTAATGTCCCCTCCACTTTCCAAAGCCTCATGAATCATGTCTTACGTTCCTTTCTCCATCATTTTGTCTTAGTTTTATTTCATGATATCCTCATCTATAGAAAAACCTAGACAAACCATCTTACTCATGTGGATCAAGTTCTCCATCTACTCTCTCAGCACCAAATTTTCTTGAAATGGTCTAAATGTGCTTTTGGTGCCTTAAAAGTAGAATACTTGGGTCATATGGTTGGCAAGGATGGCATCAGGGTGGATCCAAAAAATATTGAAGCTATGCAAGATTGGCCGCACCCAAAGACTCTCAAAAGCTTGCGTGGATTTTTGGGCTTAACAGGGTATTATCAAAAGTTTGTTAAGGACTATAGAAATATTGCAGCACCTCTCACTGCTCTCCTCAAAAATAACTCTTTCACTTGGACTCCAGCCACTGCTCAAGCTTTTCAAACCTTGAAGATGGCCATGTGCACCACTCCGGTTCTATCCCTTCCTGATTTCAAAAAGACCTTTGTGTTGGAATGTGATTCCTCAGGGAAAGGAATCGGCGTTGTCCTTATGCAAGAGGGTCGACCTTTGGGCTTCACCAACAAGCAACTGTCTGAAAGGAATCTGGGCAAACCCATTTATGAAAAGGAAATGTTGGCTATTCTGCATGCCGTTGATCTGTGGTGCCCTTATCTCTTGGGGCAATGCTTCCAAATTAAGACCGACCATCAAAGCCTCAAGTACTTTCTGGAACAACGCATTTCCTCCTTGGAGCAACAAAAATAGGTGAATAAGCTCTTTGGATATGATTATGAGGTCATTTACAAGAAGGGAAAAGACAATGTAGTGGCAGATGCACTGTCCTAAAAATATGAAGAAGAAGGATCCATTTTTTCTCTTTCCTTCATTGTACCCGATTGCCTCCAAGCTGTCTGCTAGGAATGGCTTCAAGATCCCAAAAGTTTACATCTAATCTAGCAATTGCAGACCAAGGCTCCAGCTCCCCCAGGGTACTCTTGGCTCCAGGATGAGCTTCGATACAAAGGTCGTTTGTATTAAAGTCAACAATCAAAGCTTAAATCCATGGTACTTTCTGAGCTTCATGCTACACCCATAGTGGGGAACTCAGGGTTCACCAAAACATATGACTGGGTCAAACGTTCTTTTTTCTGGGATGGTATGAAACAAGACATCCGTAATTTTGTCACTGAATGTGAGGTGTGTCAACACAACAAGGGAGAAACAGTCAAATCTCCAGGCACACTACAACCGCTTCCAATTCCACCTGCTATTTAGAAGGATATCTCTATGGACTTTATTACCAGCTTACCCAAATCAGGGAATAAATCAGTCATAATGGTAGTTGTGGATCGCCTTTCCAAGTATGCTCATTTCTGCACTCTTCAACACCCATTTACTGCATCCACGGTGGCTCAAATTTTCATGGACCAAGTCTTCAAGCTTCATGGCATGCCGCACTCTATTGTTTCTAATCGTGACCCAACTTTCACAAGCAATTTTTGGCAAGAATTGTTTAATCTACAGGGCACCCAATTGCATCTCAGCACAACTTATCATCCCCAAACTGATGGTCAAATGGAAGTTGTCAACAAGTGTTTGGAAACATATATGAGGTGTTTTGCCTCTGAAAAAAAACATCAGTGGGCTCAATGGTTACCCCTAGCTGAACGGTGGTACAACACTTCCTACCATACAACTACTCGCATGACTCCTTTTGAAGCGGTATATGGACAGAAACCACCTTCAATTCTCTCATACTTACTGAGCACCTCGAAGGTCCAGGTGGTTGACCAAACACTTACAGCTCGAGAGGATATTCTTCGTACCCTTAAAGAGAATTTGGTCATGGCACATAATCACATGAAGCAACAAGCAGATCAAGGTCACTCTGAACATCAATTTGCAGAAGGGGATCAGGTGTTTCTGCAACTGCAACCATACAAGAAAACTTCCCTCAAGACCGAGTATTTTCAGAAGCTAGCACCCAAATTTTATAGTCCTTATACAGTTCTCAAGCATGTGGGACAAGTCACATATTAGTTAGCTCTGCCCAGTCAGTCAAAGCTACATCCTGTTTTTCATGTTTCATGCTTAAAGAAGGTGATTGGAACTAGGTGCCAAATTCAAACCAACCTTCCAGAGTTAGCTGAAGAAGGATCCATTTGGCTAAAGACAGAAGTAGTTTTGGACCAACATGAGCATCGCCTGCGTTAGAGAACGATCAAGGAAGTGCTAGTCCAGTGGAAATATACGACTCTAGCAGATGCCACTTGGGAACCATCTACCATTCTGCATTAGTTTCCACATCTCAAGCCTTGAGGACAAGGATGTTTTTAAGGGGGTGACCATGTTAGGGTCCTAACCCGCACATAGGTAGATCAATATATTTGGATGTAATAAAGGTCAATATTAATAAGGCTTTTCAATAAAATAGAATAAGGCGGATGTAAAAAGACCTAATAGAAGCTTTTGCTTCTAGAAGGATCTTCCTCTAGATGCTTCTCTTGATAGACATATTTAGTATAAATAAGGGTCGAGGGTATGAAAACCCTAGCTTGGAGATTATTGTAACAGAGCATTGCTCGACTGGAGGTTTCCCCCTCGAAGAGGCCCATGAACATTGCTTTCTGAATCAAAGTGCTATTTCTATTGTTGTTCTTATATCATTATTGTGTTATTGTGGAGATTATGCTGGTTATATTACTATTATTCTGCCATTTCTAACATTTTATTTTTGTTCTGCATATTTATTATATTTGGTATCTTGCAATTTCCAAGGAGAAATATTGGTACGTCGAAGGAAGGAAAATCATGGATAACGTCATTCTTGTTCATGGAATCATCCAGTCGCATAAAAGCACCTGCACTCCGGGTATGCTTCTAAAGCTCGACCTTTCAAAATATTTTCACAAATTAAGCTGGAAGTGCATGAGAGCTCTCTTAACGACTTTTGGTTTCAATAAGGACCGGATATCCTGGACAATGAACCTCATTTCCTCAACCTTCTTCTCAATCATTGTCAATGGATCACCCTCACAACCCTTCTCACCCTCAAGAGGAATAAGGCAAGGTGACCCCCTCTCCCCTTTCCTTTTTGTCATAATGAATGAAGGCCTAGGTTGCTATATCAAAGCTTCAGTTCAAAATAGATCCCTTCAAGACCTCCCTCTTCACAGGCTTCAACCGACAGCTTCCCACAACTAATTTGTTGATGACACAATGCTTTTGAACACCCCCATAGTGCAAGAAGAAAAAAAACTAAGGTCCATCCTCAATAATTTCATAGAAGCTTCTGGAACCACCTTTATTCTAGCCAAATCACAACTCTTATTTTTTAACACGCCTGATGCAATCCAACAACACATTTCCCAACTTCTAAATATTCATGTCTGCTCCCTCCCTCTAAATACTTGGGACTCCCTTTCTCAGATTTGACTGCCATAAACATATCCTGGGATTCTCTCCTCCTCTCCATATCCAATCATCTTAGAAATTGGACCTTCCTCTCCCTCAACCTCCCTGCTAGAATCACTCTCTTAAAGTCAGTCCTCCAAGCCATCCCTACCTACTTCTTCTTAGCCCTAGCCGCCCCCCAATCCGTCATAAAGAAAACAAGGAATTTGCAAAGGAAATTTATATGGAATGGCCACAACTTGGACAAAAAATGGGCCCTAGTCAACTGGGACAAAGTTTGTAAGACAAAATCTCTAGGTGGCCTGGGCCTTCGGGACCCTGGAAAACTAAATAACACCATGTGAGCTAAAATTTGGTGGAGATGGCTCAAAACTCCAATAGAAAATTGGGCAAAGCTCTGGAAATTCAAATACGCCCCAAAAATGCAACAAATCCATCTGATCAGGATGCATGAGAAAATGTAAGGCTCCAACATATGGAATGCAGCTTGGAAAAATCGGCCACTAATACAGGAACACATTTTTTGTGAAATTCACAACGGCCATAACACCCTATTCTGGACAGACTCCTGGCAGAAACTGCCACTCCTCCAATTAAAATAAAATCTACAATCCTATGAAAATCACATACAAGATCTTGCCACTCTCAAAGTGTAAAATATGTGGACAAACACCCCCAACAACTCTCCCTAGTGAAGCTAGAAATGAACTCATCAAAAAATCCAAGTGACAATGGACTGCGACCTGCAACAATGGAAGAAAGAAACTATCCCAAGAAGAATCCAGATAAGCATAGATCCAAATATTCTGATATGGGGATATACACCCCATGGAAACTTCACTCTCAAATAGGGATATACTCTATAGGAAAATTTTCAAACTCTACAAAAAGATTGCATCTAGACAACAATATGGAAATCAAAATTCTGGCCTAAAATCTCCATGTTCCTCTAGCTCCTTCCTCAGAACAAGATCTTAACTTGGGAAAATCTACAAAGATGGGGCTTTATTGGTCCCTCGATCTTCCATCTCTTCTATCAACAGGCATAAACCATAGAGCACCTCCTAAATAACTCCACACTCAGTGAGGAAATATGGAATCAAGCTATCCAACTCATGAGAATAACCAAACGGGTCAAAGATAGCATCATGAGAACAATCAAGGGTTGGGGATCCGACTCTTATTAAATTCCTATCTTGAACAGAACCTGGAAACTCTTACCAGGCTTCATAGTTTCACAACTTTGGAAAGAGAGGAACATAAGAATATTTCACTCCCAGCCCGCCCTCCTCTGGTCCACAATCCTCTCGCATCTCCAGGAAAATCTTCAATTCCAACTGTGGACCTAGGAAGACTTCCCCTCTGATTAGGGTGATATTTCGATCCTCAACTCATGGTGCTTCTCACTATCTCACTCCACCATTCCACAACAGTCCCCCCTAATAGCCAAAGCCCTTAATCCCTCTATATGTCTTCTCTCCTGCCTATCTTTCACAAAGTCAACTTTGATGGCGATTATAAAGGAAATCCAGGTCTCTCAAGCTCAGGACATATCATAAGAAACAACAAGGGCCAAATTCATAGCCTCACTACAAAAAATATGGGATTTGATACCAACAACTCAATGGAAATTTGGGGTCTAATTAAATGATTGCAATTGAATCTGGACCACAACCTCACCTGCCTGATCATAGAAGGAGACTCCAAAGTCATAATTGACCTAGCAAAAAAAATATTAAATGGAAGAGATCCAAAAAAAATAAGCCCTAGTTGGCACCTCCTGGGCCCTCTACGCAACTTTCAGTCACTCCTTAGATCCTCTCTTACTCTCACCACCTCTCACATAAGGTGAAGTGAAAACGCAGGGGTTGACATCGCACTCATAAAATCTAGGAAGTACCAAAGCTCGCCTCTATGGATCCATTGCAAGGAGCTAGCCCAGAGGGACTACCCTCACCTGAATGGGGTGCCACCTAGATAGAGTCCGAGGACACCTGGAATCGAGCAGTCGGGGGAGTTATTAACCCTGGTCATCATCTCCTAGACATTAACTCCCCCATGGCTCACACCATGAGAGGAGTTATGGTAGTGTGCCTGGATGGGGTAATGGGCACATGAGCCAACTAGAATGAGCGTACCAGGAATGAGTTGGATATAAACTCGACTTAAATGGAGGATGCGACTATTAATTTAGGCTTCAATGGCGTTAAGAGGTGCAAACAAGATTTCGATCATGTTTCTTATTCCTTTACTCATCCACCCTAGTGCACTCCACCTGTCCAGCTCTTCGACTCTCCCAAGAAATCCAAAACCACCGCTCTCTGCATCATCTTTTTATGCACTAGCGACATCCTCCCCGGATTCGACTCTCTCCATTCAAATTTCAATCTTAGACACCTCAAGCTCCCTCTCATCACCCTCGTCTCCCTCCATCACCCTCCGTAACTTCTCTCCTCCATAATCCCCTCAGCATGCCTCGAAAGAGAGGAGAATCCAAGAGGGGTGCTCTTTACTACAACACTCTCTTGATGTAACAAGATCACCCCCTCCCAACAAGATTTCATTGCTCATTTTTCAAGCCCTTAGAACACTTTCCATAGGACGCAGGAGGCTCCTTAGTTGACCCCTCTCCAGGTCTATGGTGCTAGTTCGGTAAAAATGGAAACAACCTCCTCCACTACTCACTTCCCTTCATCCTTCCCTCCACTGCTCCATGTCTCAAGTGAGGTAAAAGAGGAGGCGCCATGCTCAGGCATGCACCCCCATCTAGCCAAAAAACTCTTTCATTATCATCAAGCCAGGTGACCCCACTATGACAATGGAAGTTGCACGGTGGAGGAGAAGATTCCTTCAAGATAGCAGTTGGAGGACAATGCAGGGATAGCCAATGAAATCACCACAGGGAAATTGGAGGAAAACGTAGGGGTAGCCGACAAAGCTGACAAGGAGGAGGAGGAGGAGCAACCTCACCATTTCGCCAACCACATCATGGAGGAGCACCTTCAACTCCTCTTCGAAATTAGGTAGAAGAAGGATGACCAGATGAATTCCCAGAGCATCCTCAGCTAATGGATGGACATCTTGTTTGATGCATTAATGGATGCTCCTACGCACGCTAGATGCCCTACTTGTGTTCATCGGTTTACCTCGATCTATACAATACATGAACAACCAAGCTCAACTTTTGATTGATGTCTCCAATTTTTGTTTCTTCGTCTATTTCAGTTGTAGGATAGATGGTCTAGCTTACCACAACAACATGATAGATGAACTAGAAGTTTTTTCTTATTTTTTCTATGTAGTTTTAGTTCTGGAAGCTTTTTCTATAGCTGGCCTTAGAGATAGGTTGCAGAATATGGTTCAAACCTTTTTGTTTCCGTAGATAGACTGCAATTTTTTGTGTAAACATTTTTTCTTCAGTAATGCTATCACTCAGGAGGATGTGTCAATCTCTGAACATCAAGGAGCCACCTGTTCTGGTTTCCCATTTGTGGCAGAACATGTGGCTCACACTTGTCACTGTACAACTTATAGACATCATTAATACAAGGTTCTACTCTTTTATTTACAAAAAAAAAAACAATGCACTATAAAATGATTTGGTGCATTGAAAATAATTTGATTTATTCATTTTTTAAATGATTTGGTACATTGATTTCAACAATACATTTAAAATGATTTAATTTATTCATTTTCAATGATATAGTGCAAAATAATTTAGTGCATTGATTGTAGTGATAGTTACATCATAACTATTCGGTATAATATCAGTATGCTATGTTGAATGTGAGGATAAATTACATTACATATTGAAGTCAAAAAACAGGAAATAAATTGGAAATAGAAAATGAGAAACATATGCCAAAAAACTTAAGATAATAAAAATGAAAATAAAATGAATTTGATTTGAATAAGAATGGAATATAGAAATAAAGTATCCAGAAATATAAAGAATAAAATGTAAATAGAATAGTTAAATCCCGCTAACACCATTGGATTTCAAGGCTTTTTTTTTTTTTTTATCTGTAAGGAGGAAAAGGTTCAAAACTCACGGTAGTCATGAGGAAACACCCTAAAAAATCCAACCATGTTAAGGGTTGGTAGTCAAGAGGAAACACCCAAAAAAATCCAACCATATTAAGGGTTGGTGTGGCCCATGCTGAGTGCAATCCCACACACTAGCAAACAAAAAAAAATGGAAATATAATAGATGCCAACAACCCCCCATGCTTATTAACTTCAACATTTGATAAAAAACATGGGGCCCCTCCTTTGAGTATCTATGGACTTTTATGGCCTCTGTGAACATCATCTTCCCATGCTTTGAAAATTTTCCTTACTTGATTGAATCTTCTTTAATTTCAATATCAACTCTATATAAAATACCAATATATCAATAACAGTGCACTATAAAATGATTTGGTACATTGAAAATAATTTAATTTATTAATTTTTAAAATTATTTGGTAAATTGATTTTTAACTATACATTGAAAACGAGCTCTATCAACCCACCTGGTTTCCCTTTCCCTTTGGGTAGGCCGATAGACACTCTTGAATGGGATTGATATCATGCACAACAGAAACCATCTCTGGTCCATGCCTTTTGTATATTCTTGTTTATAGTATAATATAAAATCTAGAAGCTTACCTTAAAACAAACTATATATTGAAAATATTTTAATTTATTCATTTTTAATGATATAGTACAAAATAATTTAGTGTATTAATTCTAGTGATAGTTGCATCAAAACTGTTTGGTATAATATCGGTAATGCTATGTTGGAGGTGAGGGTGAATTACATTACATATTGAATTCAAACAACATGAAATAAATTGCAAATAGAAAAGGAGAAACACAATGCTAAGAAACTTAAGATCATAAAAATGTAAATAAAATAGATCTGATTTAAATAAGAATGGAATACAAAAATAAAATACCCATAAATGTAAAGAATAAAATGTAAATAGAATAGATGCCAATAGAATGTATACATATACTTTGAGATGCAAATATACCATGAACACATATTGTTAAAACAAAAATTATATAATGAGAGATATTATCAGACTCAATTCTAATTTTCTAAGAAGTGTAAATCCATCATAACCCCAAATTAATTATATATTGAGAGGGATCAAATAATCTTGAGAGGTAAAACATTTTTTCAATTTTTTTCACTTTTAAAAATATTTTTTGTCAAATTGTTGAGCTACTAACAACCCTCCATGCTTATTAACTTCAACATCTTATAAAA
>ML780261.1:493822-512426 GCA_009831015.1 Picea engelmannii | reverse complement strand
TATATATATATATATATATATATATATATATATATCAATGCACTATAAAATTATTTAATACATTGAAAATAATTTAGTTTATTCATTTTTAAAATGATTTGGTACATTGATTTCAGCTATACATTCAAAATAATTTAATTTGTCTATTTTTAATGATATAGTGCAAAATAATTTAGTGCATTGATTTTAGTGATAGTACACTTCAAAACAAACAAGTTGCATCAAAACTATTCAATATAAAATTTGTGTGCTATGTTGAAGGTGAGGGTGAATTACATTACATATTGAAGTCAAACAACATGAAATAAATTGCAAATAGAAATAGGAGAAATGTCATTCCAAAAAACTTAAGATGATAAAAATGCAAATAAAATAAATTTGATTTAAATAAGAATAGAAAACGGAAATAAAATACCCATAAATATAAAGAATAAAATGTAAATATAATAGATTCCAATAGAATGGATATATACTTTAAAATTCAAATATATGATGAACACATATTATCGAATAAAAAATTATATAATGAAAGACATTATCAAACTCAATTATAATTTTCTATGTAGTTGGTAAATCCATCAAACCCCAAATTAATTATATATTGAAAGGGATCAAATGTCTTGAGATACAAACCTTTTTTTTTTAAAAACACTTTAAAAAATATTTTCACCTCAAGAGATTTGATCCCTCTCCATGCATAATAAATCCAAATTTAAACCTTTATGTGTGTGTGTGTGTGTGTGTGTGTGTGTGTGTGAGAGAGAGAGAGAGAGAGAGAGAGAGAGAGAGAGAGAGAGATCTGTCAAATAATTGAGCTAGCAACAACACCCCCCCCCCACCATCCTTATTAACTTCAACATCTAATAAAAAGCACAGGGTCCATCCTTCTACTCTTAGTGTTTATGGACTTTCATGACCTTGGTGAACATTATCTTCCCATGCTTTGAAAATTTTCCTTGCTTGATTGAGCTTTCCTTAATTATATCACTTTGAAACTTACTAGTTTTTTTAACATGCATGTTGTTACACATCAAAATTAGTCACTTCGATGATGTCTCATTGTCATTATCGCAAGTATTGCAAGTGTCGCAAAAATCATACTGTCGTCCCACTAGTGTTGCATTACAGACGACATCATAAGAACACTTGAGACTTATTCCAAGACTAGTTAAAAGAAGAAATATATCATTTGGTGAAAAGTACAAACTTTTTCCCTGAGGAATCACCATCTCAAAAGAATTTTTGGAGTTTGGCGCTCCCCTTACCACTTACAGGGAGTGCTATTGCTCCTTACCCTCCTAGAAGGGAGCACTGCAACACTCTAAGGCCCACTTTGAGGGAGCATCGAGCTGTTGAGGAAATCATGTGACAAACCCCCCTTATCTATGAAGTTAGCTGAGAAATATCCGAGTCAGTTTGGCTCGAATCCAAGATCAAGGCTGGATCTAAGGGGAGTTCCAAAACCGATGGAGTAATATCCTCAACTTATCCCAAGAATCTCTAAGATGGTTAGGCCTCTCAAAGCCTATATAAGGAAGCATTATCATGGTGAAAGGGGGAGAATAATCAGTGAAAAGTATTGTCATTTTGATTGTGGATCATTTGAGAAAGGGGTTGGACAAGGAGAGCTTGGTGAGGCCGCTACATATGCATATACACTTTGTAAGCACCTTATTTTGTTCTCATTAATACTTGTTCTTGGCTTGTTTCCTTCAAGATTGTGTACATTTGCATGAACTTGTCTCTTTTGGATAAATTTAGCTTTGAACTAATCATGGTAGAATAGGAAGTATGTTTTGTCTTTGTTGTTTATGAGATTGCAGGACTCGTTAAAGGACTTGGAGATCAAGCCCAACTTGGACTGAGCGAGGAAAAACTTTGTAAAAAGGTACTCATACTTTCTTCCTCTTCTCTATTGACGAGCATAGCTATGTTTAAAGGAAAGTCAGTGTTCAATGTTATCACTTTTTTGTCTTGGTCATAGGGGTCTAAGATCCAAGATGGAATTCATTTGTCCACAGGGGAATTTTCCTAAAACACATGCCTTGATCTTTCTTTATCTTTTTATCAAGTTCTCTCTCACTTAGAAATTTCTTTTTCAAAAAACGGGTTCAAAACTTGCTTTACCAATCCACAAGTTTGCTTCAAAATGCGTTTTTACCAAGAATTATCTTTCATGACACATGTTGTTTTGCTAAGAAAAACATTTCCTTGCAACACAAGTTGTTTCACTGAGATAAAAAAAAATATGGCAATACACCTTGTTTCACTAAGAAAATTTTTTCCTTACAATACACAACATTTCGATGAGAAAAGTTTTATGTCACGATACACTCATAGTCTTTCACCTTCTTGAAAAATCATTCCAACCTTTGATATATTGCTCCAATAATTTTTTCTTGTAGCACTATGTTGCTCCAAAATTTTTTATTCCATTAACACATCACTCTCAAAACTATTTCTTGAGTGCAATGTATCATTGCCAAAATTGTTTCTCTCAATGAAATATAGATCAAATATTTTTTCTTCCAAGCAAAACATTGCTTCGATGATTTTTTCCTCGAGTGGCATCACACACTAACAATTTTTTCTCTCAGCCATATAGAAACCCTAATATTTCTCATAAAATCCAAGTGAACCAATCAATATCGCAAAGAAAAAGGTTTCTTTCATGTGATATATTGCACAATAAAAATTTTCTTGTGTGATACATCGCACCGCAAAAATTTGTTTCCTTGTGACAAAGGGAAAAGTATTCAAAACAATTTGCCCATCTTATTTTTGCATCATCTGAAGGATTTCTTCCATGTGACATATCACAAGAAGATTTTTTTTTGTGCAATATACCCTTGATCGTGAGAAGTTTTGTTTTGTGATATACCCATTATTTTACTTAAAAATTATTCTCGTGTGATGTTTCTTTTCTCCACTCCACAAAAATAACCACTTATGTTGATAGAGAACTAGGGTGAGGAAGAAAAATGGGTCACATAGAGACAAAAACAACAAATATGCACTACCACCTATCAAAATCAGTTAGAGAAACTAATAAACTCCCAAAGATAACTTAAATTTCCATATGGATGATTTGTTGTAACTAAAGAGGCCACTTGGCTAATCCTCATTGTTGACCATTGCTTCAGGAAGTCAATAAATTCTACCCAAATAGTTTGTTGGAACTGAAAATTGCCAGGTGTCCATCAAAGAGAGGGGGGAAACTATTTTGTAAACACCTATAAATACTATAATCTCTAAGGAGGAGGAGGTTGGCTTCTTGTAATTGTTTTGGAGAAATATTTTTGTGATTGTTAATGAGAAGAATCCCTTAGGGCCTTTTTGGAAGAAAAATAACTAGTGTTGTGTGATGTTCTTGCATGTGGATTTTTCTCATGCAATATTTGTCTTCATATCTACTACTATAAGGTTGTTTTATTCACTTATGGACTCTTATGTTGTGAATTATATCCTTGCATGTTAATTTTTTTTTGTATATTATTATTTTGAGTTGGTAAATGGACATTGTTGAATGATTTTATTGTTTCAGACTAATCCTTGCATTTATTTCATTAATGTGTCATTAATCTCTTCTTTCATTTAATAGCTAATTTTTACATGGTGTAAATGAGAACTGATCATTTACTATATGTTTACTTTAATTAGTTTTCTCCCAGTTGGGATAGATTATAATATTTTATTTTATATAACTATATTAGCTTAGATAAATTTTAGATATTATCCAATGTTTTGCATTTCCATTACTAAAACTCCAAATTATTAAAAGTTGTGAGGCTAGAATCTGGATGGGTCTCCCAACCCAAATGATGCGAGGTCTAATTGGAACTTCTTCCCAGGTAGTACTCATATTGTTGATCTAGGTAATTTCGACCTATCAATAGAAATTGGTGCTAGAATGAGGGCCTAAACATTGAATGGATAGTAAGTAAAAATAATCCTCACGTGGACAAACCTCCAATCCCTTGAACCATGAGAATTAACTTAGTATTTTTCCAAACAGTAGTGATATTCCTAAATTAGAAATTCAATTTTAAGATGCCCCCTTTTAAAAATCCCAAATCACCTAGTGAAAACCTATACATTGTTCCCTTGCTTGAAGTTAACACAATATAACATATTACTCGATCTTTGGATAGACAAATCATTGAGTTACTTGTAACACTCTTGTTTCCTAGATGATATCCCTGCACTCATAAAATCCAAACTCTACAAATAGTTCTCAATGGTTAATTTGAATATTTGGTGGAACTTGCATTGCAAGAGATGCCTTCTACATTACACTGGATTTCACCATCCCCTCTAGAATCACCTTCGTATTCTGATCTAGACTCGCCTCAGTCTTCATTATTTAATTATAAATAAAATAATACATCAAGAGAAAAATTGAACCCAATGGTAGGTAATCGACCTTTCATACCTACATGGATTTCTTGATGGGATATGAATTTGAGAGGGTATCTATACAACCTTCCCAAACATCCATAGAAAATTATACCCAAATTTGACCCTCATATATCTTGTGCTCCTGAAGACCATATTAAAATTTTCAATCTCACTGTGAGGCTCATGAATGTTGAGCACAAAGATGTGGTGTGCATATTATTATTGTATACCCTTGAAAATAATTCCTCTACTTAGCACTACAATATACCAATTGTTGAAATTACTAAGACAATTGAGAGGGGGAGGGGTGAATAAGTTGTTACCGTGATTTCAAAAATCTTATGCATGTTAAATTATTGTTACTTTTCTCCAAATGATAACCAAGATTATACAAGACATGAACAACAAAACTAATAAACATCAATCACACATATGATATACGTAGGGACAAATATTCACGAGGAAACCCATAAAGGGAGAAAACCTCTTCTTCTTAGAATGATAGGTCATCTTTTAAGTTTTATACATCATCCATCTTTGAGCACCAACTCAATGTGAGGCTACCTCCTCTGTTTTACAAGCTACAACTTGTTGAGAGCACCAACTCTTTGGTTTCTCTAGCACCCACTAGAAGGAAGCACCAACTCCTTGAGTGTTCTAGCACCAAATCCTAGAGTGTTCTAGCACCAAATGGATGGAAGCACCAACTTCCAGTCACACAAGCACCAACCTGTATAACAAAGAACAATAGTTTTCCCTTGCACCACCCTACCACCCTGGTTTTTCTAGCTACAACTAGATGGAAGCTACAACTCCCTATGTTCAAGAACCCACTTGAAACTCTGAGGACAACAGTCCTCCCTAGCACCTCCTTACCAACCTGATTATAAATCTTTTCTTGAATAAAAACTTTACAACAATACAGATATATCGATGCTTACCATTTCTTCTCTTTTCAACAATTATGTTTTGTTTACACTCTACTTCTATTCTGCAATCCTGCTCTACTTATGTCTGTTCATACTTGACTCCACTTGCTGTCTTTTTCCATATGATATTCCTCTTTTATTCTCAAACTCTTAGGTTCTTTCACATTCTTCTCATTTCACAATTACTTCTCTATACATCTTCTGTTCTACATGTTTGATTTTATTCTCACTATGTTCATACCATAATTTTCATTACATATGGTTCAACTCATTTTGCAGAGAAAAAAACCAACCTAACTGAGTCATGACATTTTACTTTTACACATTCCCCCCATTCAGTTACACCACGAATCTCCAAAAAAATGCCCAAGAAACCGAATTGCCAATAGCCCAAGAATAGTGATTCAGTTCTGCTAACTAAATCGTAATTGATCAATAATTCGTGAAGTGAAATTGTAACCCTTTGATTAGATAAATAAATTAATCAACATCGTTGGATTAAATCCACAGAGGCACTAAGTTCTCCTCCACATGACCACTTGCTGTGACCATACGCCAAACAAAAAAGGCACTACGTGACTTCGCACTTTGGAGGTTTTGCTGCAAGTCACCTCGATTTTACCAACTCCCAAAATCCTGAAGTTTGTCATGTCAGATCAGTGGTCCACAACCTTCGGTGATTTGATGACCCATATCTCATCGGGACATCTCATTTCACGATGTTGGAGGTTAGCTAGATCAACGGTCCACAAACTTCTTCCAACCAACGAGTGTGATCTCCTTCGCGAACTCAGACTTTGTGACTTCGTGTTTCAGCTCTTGTCTGATCGACGAACCAGATCTGTCTGTTATCTGACGGTCCAGATTTCATTGGGACTTCATGTTTCGTGATGTTGGAGGTTATATCACCTCCTTTATCCCGATTCCCAAACTCGCACTTGTGTTATATCAACAACCCACAATCCTTCCTCAATCAACGACTGTGATCACCTTCTACATTTCTGGAATTCGTGTTTCTCCACTTCATGCTTCGCGATGTCGAAAGTTGGCTCACCTCCCTTCTTCCAATTCCCAATTTCTTGATCGGTGAATCCTTCTAGGTGCTATATCCTCTCCTCTATCCCATTTGAATATAACGATGGGATACGTCCAGGGGCCCAACTATAGAGTGCTTTAGGACTTCACAATTCGTGAATTCGAAAGATTTCCCACCTCTGATCTTTCGATTCCTGAAAATCTGATTTCTGGATCCAACGGTTGTTGGTCCTCGCATTCATATCTGACGCCTAGGGTCTAGTATCCTCCTCTTCATGCTCCTCCTGTCTGGAATCTGATCGGATGGCCATTTTCGCTCCTCCTCCTGAGCTTATGCTTCTTCCCATCTTGGAAGACCCTGACACACACTTGCGCTTTGCGTGCAACTCTGCATTATTCCTCCTAAGCTTGTAGATAGCAATTCCCGATGCTATCATCGTTTCTTTATTATTTTCAATCATTTTTGTTGTTCTTTCCATCAATGACAAGCAAACTCTACCTGTAAACATGCCAACAGGTTGAAGCCAAAAATTTATGAAAAAAAAAGATAATGCAAGTGGATAGAGAAAATGAGTGTTTTTAAATAGATATCATTTGTAAATTTTTTGAGGATGGAAATAATGACTCAGGAGTCTATTTAGTTTCTCTATATAACGCTTACATGGGTCCATTTTTGAAATGAGAGAAGAGAAATGAAAGGAAAATGAAAGAAATAGTGATGAGAACTAAAGAGTCTCTCTCTTTCCTTATAAAAAAGATTCATGACATAGAAAATGAACTTTTTCCCTTTGTAACAAAAGATGGTACTATTATCTCTAAGTAATAAAGAGCATAAGGCATTTCATAAATTTATGGCTTTGATGGGTGTAGTAGAGACCATTATTAATGCATTTATTTTTTGCTTGAGTAGATAGGATTATGTTGTATGAATTTTTTCTACACTCTGTATTGTTTACTCATGCTATCACATGTTTCTTCATAGGTACATAAATGATGTTATAAATGTATTGTGCAACTATTTGTTTAAACATCTATAGCATTGTTGTTTTCATTTATTATTGGAATATATGAACTGTTTTTGGTTCTGATGATGTTATGTTCCGTTGTACTCGTTATTCTAGTTTTTTCTTTCGGGATAGGTTAGAATTAGTTAGATTAGTTAGTTAGTTTTTAGTTATTTTAGCCTTAGAATTAGTTACAACTCTTTGGGGGGCAGTTTGCTTCCTTTCCCATTTTTATTCTTTTTATTATGAGTGTCAGCGAGGCCCATAAACTCATGGGAAACACTACCCCAAATGAGAGAGGGTCTGATTGGGACCTACCATCAGGTGTTTTCCCTCTTCTGATTGAACGGGTCATTTTGGCCCGTCAACATAAATGGCGCTAGAAGGAGGACCAGATGACAAGTTGAGCCTGTGGAGTTATTTGCATTAATATATATATATTTAATTTACTAATGGCTCCATCCCAAATCCATTTGTGGATATGTTTTTCTGGTATTATACCTCCCAAACCTCCTAGAAATATTTACATTTCTTGTCACAACTGGGATTTGATGGCGAGGATGAAATCTCTGCATCTGAGCATAATTTTAATTTTTGGAAATTTTGTGGTTCACACAATATTACTAATAAAAATATCATTTACAAGTTATTCACCCTCACTTTTGTAGGCCAAGTCAAGAGTTGGTGTGATACCTTGCCTACTACCTCTATTCACACATGAGAACAATTTATGCATGAATTTTTGCATGCTTTTGAGAGTTATTGTTATGATAATTTGTATGCAGAGATATTAAAATTTAAGAAGAATGAGGATGAATATCTTAAACATTTTGTTATCATATTTAGCCATCTTTTCTATATATTTCCTTTGGAATATATACCCTCTAACAATGATTTGATTTCATGTTTAGTTTCTCTTGATAGTGAAACATATGAGTCAATGAATGAAGAATCTAAATCATGTTATAATGTTCCTTTACATGTTAATTTAGATTTAAATGAAAATGTTGAAGATGTTAATGGTTTGGATGGACTTCATATGTTTGGATCTTTATTTACTATGGGGGATATAGATCAGATAGAAAATTAGTTTTTGGAAGAAGCCTATGTATCCTCCCACCACTCCATTCCCCCTTACCTTCCTTGTGATGAAAAAGAGACCTCTTGTGTTGTAAATTCAAGTTCAGGTTTTTTTGTGGCTTCCCAAGAGGAAGGTTTTTTTGTTGATAATGGGACACTTCGGGTAACACCGATGGTTATGTCAAGATATCATTATCCTATCTCATATTTTCCATCACAAGGAATGGAAGAGGAAACTATGGGCAAAAACTTGAATGTTGATAATTCTTTTAATAAAAAAATTATAGACATTCATGAAATAAATCTTTCCTCATCCACATATAAAGTGGAATTAATTCATGTTGATTTGGATTGTCATGTTGTTACACATTCTCCTTGCATGACTAACATAGAGCAAGATTCTTTTCCTATTGTTGATGGATCATTTATGGAAATTTCATGTTCAAACAATTCTCGTAATTTTCTCCTCTCTTCTAACCATGGATATGTTTTGGAAGACATTTCAGATTCTCATATGTTGTAGGAGAAAAAAAAACACGTTGATCTTGTCACTTTGGGAGAAGAAATAAATATGCATGACATACCTCTTTTATCTCAAAAAAATATTTTTAACATGGAAGAGGAAAACCTTCTTGAGGAGGCGTGTACTGAGTGTGAAACCACGCATAGTGTGAAGCCCACTGATTCATAAGAAATCACCCATGTTTTTAAATAGGAATAAATATCACTCAGGAAGTCACTTTTTGAAAAAGTTTTTGGTTCTAGAGAAGATTTTAATTCTCTTAATTCTTCCACTTATTATTAGTTGTATCCTAATCTCTTTAATCATTTAACTTTGTAGGGAGATATTCATGGTCCTATTCAAATAGACTCAATGGGGCTGAACCTTGTTGAAGCACTTGAATGTGGTGATGCATATTTGGAAGATAGAGAGGATAAGGCCTCTTCCCATGAACTAATTATAACCAAGCCTTATCAACCTTTTTCATGGGATGAAGAGAATTTTGTAGAAAATGTGTATCAAAGGACGTCTTCTTCTTTTTCTTCTTCATTTTTGATAAATAGTGAATCTCCTTCTTCAAGTATCCCTTTGTTGAATATTGATAATACTAGTGGATATCACCTTTGTTTCGAAATTACCTCTCATACCATGGTTGGTCCTAACTCATACATATCATATGATCTCACTAGTGTATCTCAAGTAGTTGGTAACTTGAAGTGTGAGTCCAGGGAGGATTTGCAAGATAATAAGGCACTTCGGTCTTTTCCGATGGTTATGTCAGGCCCTTATTCTTTTGTTTTATATTCAAGGATAAACAACTTTGTTATCACAAAAAATTTCTCACCGATCACACTTTATATAAACTCTATGCATGATTCTCATTTGGCATGCTACTTTCCATCGAACTCTTTCCATCAAATTTATGATAGAAGTGTAAGTTTTTATGATAGAAGTGTAAGTTTTTATGATAGAATTGAAGCATGGTTGGAGAGATCTTACTTGGAACGATTTCCCATGAATTATCATTGTCACGTATTTAATATGGTGAATATATTTTATCATGCTTTATTTTTTCCTACTTTTAGTCAATTCTTTTTCCAAGCTCTATCACTAATATTGTGTCTTGAACATATGTATGCAGGCTTGGGATTAATTGGATGACTACATTGGCATTATAACTTCACATAGCCCATTTTTTAGCCATTAGTAACATAGGATAGGAGTATAATAGAATAAATTAGTGTCTTTCCTTTGCATAGTTTAGTTTTGCTTCCTAGTTTTTTAATTAGTTCTTTATTTTCATTTTCTTTTATTTATTATTGGTTTCTCAATAAATGAATTCTCAACAGAGATGGAAATAAATAGAAGTCTTACAAAATAATTTTCCCTTGATTGGATTTTTAAATTTAATTTTGATATAGGAAAATTTACTTCATCTCATTCTCAATCTCCTATGTGCTATGTAATTTTCAGATCACTAACTTTTATGCATGATCACTATGCCAAATATCTTTGAAATTTTTTGTCATTTCACAAGTGGGATATCTTAAATTAGATTAATATTCTACCCCTCTTGTGGTAAGAATCAACATCAACAGTCCCACACTCATATGACTCTCACTTGGAAGATTTTGGTTTGATTGAGATTATTTTTATAGTGTTGGTCTTGCTATCCCATTCACAATAAATGGAAATATTTATGATTTAACTTAGCCCATATGAGATCAGCCCACTTCGACCCCTTCTAATTTCCTTGGACAAATATTTTATCATGGGTTTGGTCTCTATCCAAATCTTTTCTTTCTCATCCACTTTGTTCTTTGATCACATTCAACCAACATGAATTTTCTGCATAGACATTTTGTATAATAAGATTAGCTAATTTTTTTTATTTTGTTTTAGTTATTTTCTATTAGCATTTTTAGTTCTAATTTTTAGGCATTGACTGTCATTTCCCTATGCTTTTTTTAATGGTTCTTTTAAGTATGATTCTTCATTTTACATTGTATATTTATTCACCCAAGATTCCTCTCTTATACAACACCAAGAGATTTTCTTGCAGGCTGCCTAGAAACACATTTTGACATTCTAGACATCATGGTAATTTTAACCTTTTGCTGATATCTTTTTCAGAAAATTGCTTGTGAACACATCATTTTATTCGCCAATCCAATAATTGACCTAAGACTCAATCTTAGCACTACCAATTCAATAAGTTTTCAATCTAATTTTTATAACTAATGTTTGTTGGTGGATTGATATCATCCAAAGATGGATAGGATTGAAGTCTCATGGTCTTATTTGCTTAATTTGATTGACAATGATTTTAGGAACAAGACATTATGTCCAAAGATCCAAATCTCAAAAAAATTATGACACTAATGTCATTTGGTAAAAGGAATTTTGAGGGAAAACACATACTGGTCATATCTCAAGGAGAAGGTTTTGATATTTGATTAAATGGACAACTAATGAATACTTGATAACTGGGTTAACCTTCACATAGAGTGTTATGACAACCAACTTAGTTTAAGTTTATTTTTTCTTAGCATGTTTTTCCTAGCATTAGTTTTTATTCTAGTCCTTACTTTTTTATTTGGATCAATTTAATTTTAATAAGTCAGTCATTTGAGAGGACTTATTCTCGAACTGCCTAAGAGATGATCACAACATTCTCTTTTGTAAACAGGTCAATAAAATGGTTTGTGCAGCCAACAAATTTGAATATAAACTTGGATACTCAGATTCCTTTGCAAAAAATTTGTCACCAACTTGATAGTTGATCAGAAATATATTCTCATTCATTTACTCTCATATTGTTTTCTGATCTAGTCGTTGTTTGGAGCCATTTTAATGACTATTTTGATGACCTCCATAACTGTGATTTTTATCTTTTCTTTATTATATTGAATTATTGGGATATATGTATTTATTGATGATGTTTTATAGCAAAAAGAAAATGGCGCTTGAGCGAGAAATATGAAATGTAATTTATGTCATTGAAAAATTCAATGTTTTTAAAATTGCAAAGGAATTGCTTATATCAAGAAATCCTAAGAGCATTTGGGTTATGGAATATCACATCAAATTGGAGTTTGGAAAGTTGTTTTGATTGAGCATCTACACTAACCCATTTTTCTAGGTTCCTAGGAGATTGTTTTGTTTCCCTCAATGAAAGAAATCGGATTGGAGAATTGTGTCACAAATATTTTACACTAGATCATCAATTCTTGTAATCTGATTTGTTTTTTATTTTCAGATCAGAAACTCTGGGAGTTTTTTTTTTTGGAATTGATATCAAAGAGTTACCATTTATTGACTGATTATTTCCCTTGGATTATTTTTTGTTTTTTCACTAAAAACACTCTCTTTGTTGCCGCAACATATTTATTGCTTGTTGTTGGGTTTTCTTCTTATTTTTCAGTCAATTTTCTTTCTCTTTTGATGACTAATAGTTTATTTTTAGATCCCTTAGTTTAATTTTCTTTTTCATGAATTTGATTTCTGATTTCAGTCGTGCTTTCTTCTTTTATATATTAATTCTATATTTTGATTTGACTACTAGTATTTCCCCTAAGTTGAAATGACTCTTAGCATGCCTTGAGGATTTCTCTTTGAATTTTGGTGAGGAATTGGTCAATCATGGTCACATACTGGATATTTTTCTTATAAGTCATAAGATACACGGGCTGCTATATATGAATGAACGTTTATAAAGTTCTCAACTGTAGGTATGGAGTGATGATTGTGGTGGAACACATGTTCTTTTTGTGTGTATCATGATAATCCATAAGTATAGGAAAGTGTCTATCCACTCTCTTCTTTGATCTTCATCCACTTCACATTAATATAATGGCCCATGCTATGATAGCTTTTGGGGAGACCTGTGGGTTAAACTAAATGCATGACATCTACTCAATAAATCAAAGAAACTCTTGTATCACCCCACTTCCTTCACACCCTATGTGAAAATGCATATATATGTTTAAATATGAAAGGGTGAGCATTTTCTAAAATAAAAACAGGAAGTTGAAAACACTATTAATAGTGTGGGAAATAAAAGTAAACCCATTGGGGCTATGGACTCCTGCTAGCAGCGAGGCTATGCTTGTATGGTACTGAGGCAACTTTGTCAGGGCTATGGACACTCACTAGAAGAGAAGCAATGTCGAGAAGAGAGAGATGAGGAACAAACTTAAGTAGATGTTTTCTTGTTTTAAAAGTGAAAAACCATGATTGAACCAAACCTAATTTGAAGTGCATAGCTAGTAAAACAAGTTTTCTCATTATTTGTCTCTTTGAAAAGGGTGTGTTAAATTACAAGTACTAGAAATATTGGGTTATATCCTTTAGAATTTTGGTATCATTGTGGTACCCATGATTTTCGAAAATTTGTTTGTAGTTTGCTGAACTTATCTTTAAAACTCAGATATGAAGTACATGCCTTAGATTTATATTGACAGAGATAATTGGTTCTTCTAGTGTGTCACCATTTGTTTTGGCCACAACAACACCCCCCCCTTTACTTTTTCTTTTACAAGTGAAAGGAAAGCCCCCCCACACCAAAATTTTAAGATTGTTGCCTAACCCTCTACATCTTCAGCCTGATGTTATTTATTTGCCTACTTTGAGGGAGTTGAGGTTTGTTCCTGACTGGTGATTATTTTGATGGAGGTTTCTTATCTCTTTTGATCTTATGATTTCAAATGTCTTCATGATTATTAGTTTACCTATGATGTTTCGTTAACATTTGTATGAGTGTTCAACACATTCTCTTCCTAGCTTATACAGTTTCCCAAGTGTTTAATGATTTTATATGGCTTTAAGGTTTGATGATCTAGTAGATATCTTGAATGATTTTTATGTAGGTTTTCAATCATTTTTGTGGATGACTTATTCAAGGTTTTCTAGCATATGATGCTTAACATATTCATATTTATACTCTCATATATTGGAAAACTCTTAACTTGATTGATAAGGTCACTAATCCTTTATA
This sequence comes from Picea engelmannii, assembly GCA_009831015.1. Classification (NCBI taxonomy): domain Eukaryota; kingdom Viridiplantae; phylum Streptophyta; class Pinopsida; order Pinales; family Pinaceae; genus Picea; species Picea engelmannii. The sequence continues at coordinate 498,482 of ML780261.1, read as the reverse complement.
TGGGTTGGAGATTAGAGGCATCCAGTTATCCATTGGAAAATAGTTGGCATTGATGTCAACCATTGAAAAAAGTATGCAGAAGAATGCACAGGAGGAAAGAGAAGTTCAGGAGAAATAACATTGCAGAAATCGTGTAGAATCCAGAGAGTAATGTAGACAAAGATCCTTTGTAAAGGATCGTGAATCTTGATCTTTATATAAGGAGTTAGATAAGCCAGAGACATCAAATAAAACTGATATATAGTTAATCATTGATTGAATCAAAGAAGGATATAGAAATCTTTGGGCCTCCGAAACTTCGCCACTTCGACAATTATTGAAGATAAGGTAGAGGCATAAAATCATGAAGTTGCAAAACCCTAAAATCTCTTTGACTGTTAGATCGAGTGAAAAATATGGGAGTAATGCGAGACATTATATTGGGAGTGGAAGGATAGCGTAAGTTATAGGACTCTAGAACTTCTCCACTTCGACAATTACTAGAGAATAAGAAAAGCTACGAAGTTTCGAAATGATGAAGTGCAAAGACGAAGTGTTGAAATCACGCGGGGTGTCAAATATGGAGAGGAATGTGGACTATACGTCTGGTTGATGATGTGTCTTATGCCACATGGTAGGGGTTCCATATGGGGACACGTGTCACATGAATTCAGTGCATTTTGGACCCCAACATGTCCATTTATCAGTGACACATGGCACACATACCATGGGTCAGTGTCACCATAGGTGGCATCATCATGCCATGTCATCTTCGTGATTATGGCCTCCGAGAATATCCAGCTTCTTCTACCAAAAAAAGTGTCGAAGGCCAAAATGGCAGAATCATGCGGACTGTTTATCTATGATCCTTCAAGATTTATTGTGATTGTTTTATCAAGAAGTGGAAGAATAGATTAAGCGAGAGTGTTAACCAACAGTAATCAATCATCTTTATTTTATAACCATTTTGGCCAGTAAAACTCCAGGTGTTCTAAAAAGTGTAAAAGAAAAGCAACGAAGTACAAAGTGCAGAAATAGTGATAACTGTAGATCAATGATCTATTGAGGACCCTTATCAATCGTTTGATCAAGTAGTGGAAGGATAGCATAAGAAATTCAATAGATATAACTCCGGGGGAGTTGAACAACTTTAGAGTTGTAATATCTGGGAGTACCGAAATAATGTTGGTCATTGATCTAATATCCTCTGGTATATTTATTGATTTTTTAATCGATTACAGTGGAAGGATAGAGTAATGGGTACTATCAATTGGAAACAAATAATTGCCTACACTTTATGACCCCTTTGACAGGTCAAACTTCGGGAGAGTTGGAATATTGTAAACAACAAACATTCTGGAACCATGAAATCCCAGAATCCCAAAATGATAAGCCAAGATCGTACATTCAACAAGAGATTAACTCCACACCATCAGATAAATATCAAAGGGAAAAAATCAATGGAGGATATTGAACTTTTGCGATAAAGTCTCAGACAGAGAAAAGCAGGTCACGAATTTGGGGGAAAATTAGCCATACCAACTTCAGGAAGCCATATCTGGAGCTACGAGAAACGAAATTAGGCCCAGGAGGGATCGATGGAAGGCTAGAAGAGTGAATAATAGGCTGGTATAAAAATTTCTAACAAGTTGAAAGTAGAAATGGCCCAAAAATGAAAAACACGGGCATAACCCGAATTCAGGCAAAAAATTGGGTATGCTGACTTCAAATCGTCATATCTTGAGCTACAAGCAATGAAATCGAGCCAGCAATAGCTCAATGGAAATATGATATAGAGGACAATAATCCACAATGATCACATTCTATAGGTCAAAGATAGAAACTCCCAAAAATATCTGAAAAACAAAAGATAACGCAAGTGGATAGAGGCAATGAATGTTTTTAAATATATACGATTTGTAAATTGTTCGAGGATGAAAATAATGACTCATGAGTCTATTTAGTATATTTGTGTAACACTTACATGTGTCCATTTTCGAAATGAGAGAAGAGAAACAGAAGGAAAATGAAATGAATAGTGATGAGATCTTAAGAGTAAACAAGTAGATCAATACACAAGGAGATATGAGAATGGCTTACCTTTTCCTGAAGTTTGTCCTTAGTGAATCTTGGTTGTTTCAGTTTTGAAGTTCCATCCTCAGCTTCTACAACCTACTCCCTGTACACCAAAGACAAAACAATACCATTCTACTTGTCTTCCTCGTGTTAAAATCCTATATCTATCTTGATCTAATCTGATCTACAATAATATAAACCAGATCTAAATATTCATACATTAGAGACAAACATTTAGGGGGGGAAACAAATGATATATTAATGAAGCATAGATAATACACATAAATTCATACCTCAAATTGATGAATATGTATCCTCCTTTATCCCTCTTCTCCTTGCCTCTCCTTGCTACTCTATGGTCAGGATAGGCTCACTAACTCCTGGTTGTGATGATGTATGCCTCTGCAGTTGGACAACATAACAATACTTTGAATTCTTCCTCCCTCTTTCCCAAGGATTTCCTTTGTTATATAGATCTTGGAGGAGGCTTGGGAGAGGCTTCTAGATCTTATAGAGGCCATTAGAGACTCGAATGATGTGATCTCTTAAGCCTTTGACATGAATATCCAACTCATCATTTTCCTATCACCTCGTAATTCCTCAATTCTAGAATTTTGACAGTGCCTCGCTTAACGAGATACTAGTGTCTAGTGAGGGCCTCACTTGTTGTCCATTAGGTGAACCACGAGGATGTTAATAAGGTCTCAAAAAGGGTTCAATTCTTAGGAAAAATATGTATTTGGGCCTTTATCCTTTGATGGCTTCCTCTCTAGCCTATATGGTGGAGATTAAGGCTATAAAAAATGCCCCCTAATGTGTGAGGTCAGTAAAAGAGTGGATGGTCAAAAAACATTATAATAAAATCCATATGAGGCAGCATAAGGAGAGAGAAAAGGATCTTTGGAAACCAAAGAAGTCCTGCAATAAAACACCAAGGATGAGTATATATATACCAATTCCCTGTGTATACACATGCAAACTCATAATGAGCATGGCCACCAAATAATACACTGTGGATCCATGAAATGAAATGCTAGACCATGGTTGATGGCGGTAAAACCCCCCCTTTAACTACACCAGGGTTTAAAATGTAGACAAAGAGAATAAACATCTAAAAGTCAATCAATTCTCAATACTACCCCAAACATACCAAAACTAATACAAATAAAGCAAAGAGAAAGGAGATTGGCTAACTATACCTCTAATCCCACGCCTAGCGATGATCTCCTCATGCTTGGAAGTTCCATTGACTGCATGTCTTCTCCCAGGGATGACCTGCATCCAAAGATAGGAAAACAAAGAACTACAAGCATGATATTCCATATATAAGTTGGGGTTATATGTTATAATGTCAAGTATAAATCAATAAAAGTACTCAAGACACCATCATTTGGGACAGGAAAATGTGATTCTTTTATTCATAATACAAATATTATACCTTACAATCTGAGTTGGCTACCATTCTGTGAACCTATTTAGGCTCCTCTTTACCATGCTCCATGTGGACCTTGTATAGACTTCTTCTCTCAACCTTTTGATCTCTGATATGGAATGGAATGGGATGAATGGATGAAGAAGGGGGATGATGAGGGTATGCTGAGGCAATTTCTCACAAAAGGCAACAATATCTTGGGCAAGGAGTCGAAGTGAAATCGGGCAAAGTTTCAATTTTCTTATGCTTATATTGGAAATGAGACCTCAACACCTCCTTTTATATGTCAAAACTATGGTTATTTAGTTGGGTGATGGGCTATAGTAGGTGGATTATTTAGGAAACCTCCAAAAGCCCCTGAAACTCAACGAATTCCTTAAGAAATTTTATTTTTTGCAACTTTTGCAAGAATACATGGGTTGTAATGGTGCAACATGCATATATATGCTAGTTGTAGTGGTGCATAAAGCGTATGTACACATGCTATAATGGTGCAGGGCATGTACATCTTCGAAAAAATGTTTTTTTAAGAAGAGCTTCTCAGCAATGCTTTGACAAAATATTCAATTAAGAGGGCCAAGGCCATGTATGCATGTGTAGAGAAATTTAGGGCTATAACAATGGCCATGAAAGAATACACAGTGGATCCATGTCATTGTTAAATTTGGCAACATCGACAATTATTCTCCAATGAGAGGCCATATGGGCCACCCTGAGGCTAACTAGGGAGATTTGGAGAATCAACCAGTCTTGTGAGGTATTGACAAAAACCAGGGGGAACGTACAACCTCTGTGAGCATAGACAGTCTAGTGCAAAAGTCAGGGGGAACATACAACCTCTGTGAGCATAGATAGACTAGTGAAAAACTCAGGGGGAACATACAACCTATGTGAGCCTAGTCAAACCTTGTGAGCCATGAGAAAAATTCAAGGCATCTAGCAAAAGTTAGGTTGAATATAAAATTCCTATGAGCTAGAAACAAATGATATTCCTAAAATTGAAAATGATGTAATTGTATTGATCTAGTGTGTTGACACGTGTAAACATTATCCACCATGAAGAGAATTTTGAATTGCCTTGTCAAGAGTTGTAACTAAAGTCTTGAGTCTAGTTCTATGTTAGAACTAAAGTGTAATGTTGAGTTGCAACTAAAGTCTTGAGTCTAGTTCTAT